>JAWMAG010000006.1:23415000-23420000 GCA_037013455.1 Ceratitis rosa
GATATACGCTTTGGCTGGGCTGCGCATAAGATTTAAATTGTGTAAAAGTGGAAATGGGAAAATTAAGTTTCTAGATTTCAAACGGACTTGAGGGGTGTTTGAGTGTAGTGTTAAATGAAAAAAGTGACCATATTTGGCTAATATCCCCTGAAATTAAGTTTTTCTCATTCAAGGCTAACATCACTTAACGGGTAGCACATAGGGTTGCTAATGGTTAACCTAGGGTTGGTCTCAAGTTATACCAGATGATCTTCTTTCACGCATTTTTTTGGTGGGACAGTAGATTCCTTCCGTCTCTAAATACTCTTTGTTAGAGCACATATAAACGCTTTCCTGGTTGATCTTACTGAGGTTGGTATCGTCATTAGTCGAACAACATTAGGGTTGACCACAGTGCCTCGTATTTTAGTTGGCGGTTTAAATTGCACGCTTCAGTAAGATCAAGGCAACGAAATTTTTCGGCAAAAACGAATTAAGTATATTGATGTTAAACACCAGAAGTGAAGACACTAAAAGCTTTGTTTCTTCAGCTTTTCATCATGGATTATTTCACTGGTTTATAAGGCAAAAAGAGTTAGGGGCTTTGCGGGTCGGTCTCCCTTGATCCCATCTCTCGATGGTCGCTCAATGTAGGCGTTTGGTTAGAATTTCGGTAATCTTACTTATGAATCACCAAATCCATGGCGCTCCTTTTATTTGTTGGATGGAGCACCAACTAGATCTGAATATCTAAACCCGAAGAAAGTCTGTCTGCTAAAGTTATTGATAATGACATTAAATAGTCTGATCTCATTTATTTCGTATACGATAGTTCCCAAGTCGCTAGCTGGCAGCTCTTGTAGCAAAGATAGATATTCATAAAATACACTGCATCTTTGATGATGTTGGGAAGCAGATGAGGAAGTTACAAACTTCTGTAAAGAACACTACATGGACCACAACTTGCAGCTTCCTGATGTCACCTGTGCACTATAGTCACAGAGAGATATCCATGCCTTCCGTGCAATATATGCTAGGGCCACATCGAAGGGGGCGGAGGGTAAAACTTCCCTCTAGTAGGGAAGTACGGTAACTCCAAAATGGTATACGAAATGGTATTCAAAAATTTGTTGGAAAACAGGAAGAAAGAGGATTTCGCGGCGCTAATTTTATTGCGATCTCTGGGATCGAAGAAATACGTCCAGCCCCATATTTCCCGGATATAGCGCCATGTGATTTCTGGTTATTTCCAAAACTAAAAAAAATTTAAAAGGAAAGATCTTTAATAGCAACGAGGAGATAATTAGTGAGGTTAATGCTGAACTTCATAAGCTTAAGAAGCAAGATTTTGAAGACTGTTTTTAGAATTGGATCTATAGGCTTAAGAAATGCATTGAAGTCAATGGCGAAGATAAAAAAAGACCAAAATTACGAATAAATACAAAATTTATTTCTTTTTGGTTTGTCTGGTAAACTTACTGAACTTTTGTTAATCCCTTCGTTTGTACCTACCACGAGCTGATTTTCAACAACAATTTTTTCACAAATGAATTTAAATTAATAGATTGCAGCAACCATCAAAAGGTTCGGTTTCTTGCTGTTATTTTACCTAAAATAATTTTTTCCTTCAAAGGAAAATTTCTAAAATACTTACATAAGCAACTTTTCTGTTGTCGTTGTGGTAACTGTTTGTTTTTTATAGCAAATAATTTTTCTTTGCGGTCGACTGCAGTTGCAATATTGCTAAGTATGGACAGCATCGACAACATTTGCCTCAATGCCTGCGCAATCGAGCAGACAAATGCAAATTACTTAAATGTTTTACAAGCATTCGTCGATGCCCGGCCAAAGTGGCTCAAGAGAGTTATTGGCTAAACATGATTACTTATGCACATTTACACACAGGGTTTGTGCGTGTCTGGATATGTGTGTGTGAGTGAAATTTAGAATTTTATTACTGAATTGTATTGAGCCAGAGCCAGGGTTATACTATAGTAAAAGCAGGCAGCAAAATAAACAAAAGTGATGAGTTTAAAAAAGGATAAAGCTACATACATATATGTGTGCATATGTGCAGCGCTCAAGTGACTCATCATTCGTTATGGATTTTTTTTGTTAGATAGTGTGCTTTAAAAAAGCTGATATAAGAAATATTTTCGCCAATTGCATTGAAATCGTTGAAGCATACACTTATTTTATATTTTCGCAAAAAATAAGCTTAAATTTTATAAATTATAAACATATGAATATATATATACAATAAAAACCTCTATTATCTTTTGTTTTAGTTAGCAAATATATAAATATTTACAAGCATTTCAAATGACTCCATTAAAGTAAAAAGATGCTCGTTGATTTGAGCATTTACTTTTTTATTTTTTTTTTTATTTTTTTTTATTTTGTAGAAAAAATGCACTGAGAAATGAAGTACGTCGTAAAGTGAGGCTGTTAAGCAAAAAATATTTCACTGTTTTTACAACAAAAGCACTTGGTATATAATATAAACTTATATGTTGCTTATAAATTTACAGTTGGAAATGTTTAAATTGGTTTCCTAATGGCAAACAATATTTTAATAGTCTACTTTTAGGGGCATACTGCTGCGTATAGCTCTGACGTGTGCAATTTCAAGTTTACTTACATATACATATAAACAAGTATTGAACATATATAATATGTACGGTTGTGAGTACCAACTGTGATTGTTGTCTTTTCCGATATTCACATAAATATTAGAGTAATCGTTTTTTTCGAATCCTTAAGAATCGAGTTACCACAAATTACATTGGCGCTCAATTTTGAGAGGTTCTAGCTCTATATTCCGGAAGCACAATACCTTACTATGCCCTAAAATGTAAAAAAAGTTTATTAAAAAAATGAAGAGTCCATATGGCAGTGCAAATTATTTGGCTCCAAAAAAATTTATGCTAAAAGTAGAAGCAAAAATATGAAAGCTTTGAACAAAATATATTGCCAATACTGATTCTACAAAGCTTAGTTGAAAATTTTGTGTACTTTTCACAAAACAAAATTCACTTAAAAGTACTTCGTAATGATTTGTAAATTTCATTAATTTATTATTTGACATTTAATACAAAAATTGGGCAACACTAATTAAAAAAAAACAACAACAAAAAAATTAATAATCATCGGGAAAAACTTAGCTTTATTTAAGACCACTCTAATATACATATACAAATATTTATTTTCAACATGCATAAAACAGTATTGCTTTTAGTGTACAATAATTTGGCGTATATTCCTTCACGACTGCCACTGCGTATACGTAACAATTTTCGATAGTCGGAGTACTCATTTGTATAGTAGAAAATACTTTGGAATTTAATTTGGCCATTTAATTTACTTGAATGAATGTAAATGCATATATAGATAAAATAAAAGGGTACTAACTACATCTAGGAAATAAGAAGTGACATTTATGCAAGTTTATGTTGCTCATAAAATGAAATCGTTAAAAATTAGCTCATTTAAGTACATTATGTATAAGACAGTGAGTGAAGTGGATGGAAAGGATACGCACATGGAATATGCGAAGGTGATATTTTTTAGAAAGGAATTAAGGGCGCCTCATATATAATAGTGAAATTAAAATTGTTTACTAGAATTTTATAAAAGGCTAAAAACAACTGTTTTATATTTATTAATATAATATTTTACAAAAAAGAAATGTGCTAGGTCGTGCACTATGAAGAGATCTACTACAGTCCAGCACAGTGTTAGAGTTAAATTTTATTGTGTCTAGAAAGTGAGTACGAATATTCATTTCAAATATGTTCCACAGCTACCAAAAGTTAACGAAGAGTTCAGTATGAAACAAACTGCAGTGGTGTGGCAGCTTGTATAATACTTTCAATGCCTGGCTTTCACGAAAAAACAATTTCATTCATATTGAACAATCTTTCTATATTTCAATACCGCCAGTCGAGTGCAGTGGGAGATCTTCAATCGTCTTAATTTTGCTGATTGCTCTTTCACAGACTTATAAAGCTATGTAAGTTTTCTCATACCTTTGAGCTTTGGGCTCTTCCATTTCAGTTTTTTGTTCAGAATGACGTCTAAAAAACTTGCTTGTTTTTGGAAGGAAAAACAAGAACCGGAAAATCTAAAAAAAAAACTCGCTGATAAAAATTTCATATATACTATTTATTATTTATATATATTTTTTACTATTCAATTCAGAAAAAAATTTTAATATGTTAAAAATTATAGATTTTAAGGGTGAATAATGAGAACTTCGAAAAGAAATTTCGTAAGCCTCCCTAACTTTGTTGATTAATTTTATAATAAGTATTTAATAATATTAACTTAATTTCTTCTTTGATTTATGTTTGTGGTTTTTATTCATTTATTTCATTTCATTCCATTTCATTTCCTTTTATTTTATTTTATGTTATTTAATTTAATTTAATTTTATTTAATTTTATTAATTTAATTTAGTTTAAATTATTTTTTTTGTTTTATTTGATTTTATTTTAATTTTTTTTATTTTATTTTGTGTTATTTTATTTTATATTATTTTACTATATTTTTCTTTATTTTATTTTATTTTTTTATTTTATTTTATTTTATTTTATTGTATATTATTTTATTTTATTTAAATTAATTTAGTTTAATTTAATTTAATTTAATTTAATTTAATTTTATTGCGCTAAATTTTATTATATTTTATTTTATTTAATTTTATTTATTTTATTTTATTATATTGTATGATATTTCATATTATTTTATTTTATTTATTTTATTTTATTTTATTTTATTTTATTTTGTATTATATTATTTAATTTAATTTAATTGAGTTTTATTTTATTGTATTTTATTTTATTTAATTGGACTTAATTTTATTTAATATTATTTTATTGTTTTTTTATTTTATTTTATTTTATTTTATATTAATTTATTTTATTTTATTTTATTTTGTTTTATTTTATTTTATTTTATTTTATTTTATTTTATTTTATTTTATTTTATTTTATTTTATTTTATTTTATTTTATTTTATTT
>JAWMAG010000006.1:23422500-23467500 GCA_037013455.1 Ceratitis rosa
AGTTGTCAATATATTTTTCAGCAATTTAAATTATATCTTATCAACTCCATATATATATTCACACATGTGTACACACATAATAAATCTTAAGTTCATAGAGAATTCATGAGTAAAATAAATAGCAGTAAAAAAGAAATTTAAAAAATATCAACATTTATAATAACACTATTAACGAGTTGGAATCACGCATACTCACCTATAAACACACCGCTATCTGCCTATGAGTTCATCCCCATATATTGACCATTCAGTGATCAAAAATGCATATGTCAACAATATATGCATGCAATGTGTGGCAAATGAGATTATTATCAACAATAAAATAACGCAAAAGTATAATATAAATATAAATAATGAAATCTGCAAATTATTTACAAAGCAAAAAACAAATTGTCGACAAGAGTTGAAAAATTTTTATTACAAATTAAAATTAAAATGTGATTGCAAAAATGGAGTAAAATTCAACGAAAAAAATGAACTCGATTGCCATTTAAATCAGCAAAGTCTACATACGTGTATATACAAACGCAAACTTAAATGCAGCAAGCGAAAATCCGAGCGCGTGACTCTGCCACACGCGTGCCGAGCCGCAACTTAAATGAACAAGTGATTAATGGTTGAATGCATGTAAATAAATAAATAAATATCTGTGTGTATATTTTTATGCATAAATGACATAAGTAAATAAACAATAGCATGGATTACAAATTTATTAAGCGTTGTGTTGACAAGTGGACACGTGCATATTGAGAAATTGATAATAAATAAATATTTACGATCACTAAATTTTCTACTAATCCATGGTGATTAATTTATATATTTTTATTTTCTTTATTTTTTACCACATTTGAAATTATTTACGCTTCTATTTCGAAGCCTTAAATGGAAAGCATATTTAAAAATACTCTAGCCTTTATTTAGAAAAATAAATCTGCATATAGTAGTGAGCAAACTGAGTAGAAGCAACACACTCTGAAAAATTTGTAAGTTTTGGAATGACAATATGTTTTTTGAGATATATATATATAATTGGCGCTTTGTAACCGCTGAAGCGATTTTTCGGCCTAGCTCTTCCTCCAATTTGTGGTTTTGCGTCTTGCTGTTTTTCCAACAAATAAAGGAAACTACAGTTTATGCTAAGCCGCCTCCGAACGGCTGACGGTTTTTTACGAGGAGCCTTTCATTTCATGTCCAAAATACACTCGGAGGGGTGGACATTCCCTGCCGAGGGGCGACCGCAATTAGAAAATTTAACTTAATTTTTTATTTAAATTAATTTTCTTTAACTTTCCTGCGATGAGAAATTACTTAAGCTTCACTATTTTTGTTGATTCATGGTACTTATTTACTTAAACTAATTTTTCATTTATTTAATTTATTTAAAAATATTTACCTGTATTTTTTATTTTATTTTATTTTATTTTATTTCATTTTATTTTATTTTATTTGATTTTATTTTATTTGATTTTATTTTATTTTATTTTATTTTATTTTATTTGATTTTATTTTATTTTATTTTATTTTATTTTAATTTATATTATTTTATTTTATATTATTTTATTTTATTTTATTTTATTTTATTTTATTTCATTTTATTTTATTTTATTTTATTTTATTTTATTTTATTTTATTTTATTTTATTTGATTTTATTTGATTTTATTTGATTTTATTTTATATTATTTTATTTTATTTTATTTATTTTATTTTATTTTATTTTAATTTATATTATTTTATTTTATTTGATTTCAGTTGATTTGATTTTATTTTATGTTATTTTACTGGAGTTGATTAAATTTAATTTAATTTTTTTATTTGAATTTATTTTATTTTATATCATTTTATTTCCTTTTATTTAACATTTTATTATATTTTACATTATTCCATTTTATTTAATTTTTTTTTTTACTTAATTTTTTCATTTTATTTTTATTAAATTAATGTAATTTAATTGTATATTATATTATTTCACTTTATATATTATTTTATTTTGCTTCGAATTGTATATTTGAATTCAATTTAAGGTGTTCTTATTTTACTTTATTTTATTTTATACGATTTTATTTAATTTTTTGTAATCAGATATTATTTGTTTACCGCAATATGAGGTAAGTTATTGTGGCTACAGTTTTCTAGCATTTATTTTTGTAGAAATCCCTTCGTGATTGTTAATTTGCATGTGGGATTATTTAATTTGAATAAACACTCCAGTTCGTTTTTTTGCCAGCTTAAGCATTTTCGCACCAACTGACATGGCAAAAGCGCGTAAAAGTATGCAACGATATATTTTTGCTGGAAAAATACACACATGTGTAAATAACACAAAGAATAACGTACTCTACAGTCGAAAATACCAAAAACTTGTATATATTTTTTTATTAAATTTACATTTAATTCTGCTCAAAACTAGAATAATAATTAAATGTATAGTAAAACAAATGTTTGCCAATATTTAGTGCTTTTGTCTTTAATAAATAAATAAGAGCAACCAAATACGGATATTAGTGTGGCTTGTGGCATATGTTACATAAATAAATCAGTTTATTATCAGTTTTGTAAATTATGGTTAATCTTTTGATTATTACGATAACAAGTGTTTTATGCCGGAAAATGTAATATATGGTTACTCTTAAATAATAGCGAAAAAATTTGTGGTTTTATGATAATTAAATTTACGAGCAACGCTTAAGTGATTTATAGCTTAAAGGTGACACACGAGTACACCTATATTTCCATACAAATGTATTGGAGTGCCTATTATTTTGAAACTTTATTTCAGGTGGAGACTTTAAGCCAAAATTTCAGTTAAGTAAAAACTTTAGAGTTTTCTTGATCAAATTGGAAATCCACCTCATGCGCGATAAATTGGTAAATTCATATGAAATTATGCTGAATTTGTCTGTTTCAATTACGGATAACTTGCTGAAAACCTGAAAGTGCTTACATATCTAAGGATATTTCAACCTGCAAGCCAAACACTTTCTCTGCCTCTGATAAAGCAAAACTGTTTACATTAGTCAACCACAAAATGTGTAAATTTTCGAAAGTAAAATTTGTCCACCTGTCTGATTTTTTCTGCAAACAACATCTATAACAATACAACCAAGTCTATAATGGTTACATAACTTTCAAGTGGGCTGCTCTTCGTAGTAAGTTTGTAAAATTTCCGAAAAAAAAACTTGACTACTGTTAATTGTGACAAAATGCAGTGAATTTAATTTAATTTAATCACATCCGTGTGGCAAGCAAGGGTAAAACATAAAGAAATCGTGTGAAGAAAAGTAGCTTGTGGCATGTGATCAGTCAAATAGCATATAAGTAAGCAAGTGTGACGAAATTGTAATGCCCATGTCAGCTGGACACACCATTTGCATGCTATCACGCTCACCTAGAGTGGCAGTCACCGAGACATTTTTTATTTTAATTTTAATTTTAATTTTAATTTTAATTTTAATTTTAATTTTAATTTTAATTTTAATTTAAATTTAAATTTTAATTTTAATTTTAATTTTAATTTTAATTTTAATTTTAATTTTAATTTTAATTTTAATTTTAATTTTAATTTTAATTTTAATTTTAATTTTAATTTTAATTTTAATTTTAATTTTAATTTTAATTTTAATTTTAATTTTAATTTTAATTTTAATTTTAATTTTAATTTTAATTTTAATTTTAATTTTAATTTTAATTTTAATTTTAATTTTAATTTTAATTTTAATTTTAATTTTAATTTTAATTTTAATTTTAATTTTAATTTTAATTTTAATTTTAATTTTAATTTTAATTTTAATTTTAATTTTAATTTTAATTTTAATTTTAATTTTAATTTTAATTTTAATTTTAATTTTAATTTTAATTTTAATTTTAATTTTAATTTTAATTTTAATTTTAATTTTAATTTTAATTTTAATTTTAATTTTAATTTTAATTTTAATTTTAATTTTAATTTTAATTTTAATTTTAATTTTAATTTTAATTTTAATTTTAATTTTAATTTTAATTTTAATTTTAATTTTAATTTTAATTTTAATTTTAATTTTAATTTTAATTTTAATTTTAATTTTAATTTTAATTTTAATTTTAATTTTAATTTTAATTTTAATTTTAATTTTAATTTTAATTTTAATTTTAATTTTAATTTTAATTTTAATTTTAATTTTAATTTTAATTTTAATTTTAATTTTAATTTTAATTTTAATTTTAATTTTAATTTTAATTTTAATTTTAATTTTAATTTTAATTTTAATTTTAATTTTAATTTTAATTTTAATTTTAATTTTAATTTTAATTTTAATTTTAATTTTAATTTTAATTTTAATTTTAATTTTAATTTTAATTTTAATTTTAATTTTAATTTTAATTTTAATTTTAATTTTAATTTTAATTTTAATTTTAATTTTAATTTTAATTTTAATTTTAATTTTAATTTTAATTTTAATTTTAATTTTAATTTTAATTTTAATTTTAATTTTAATTTTAATTTTAATTTTAATTTTAATTTTAATTTTAATTTTAATTTTAATTTTAATTTTAATTTTAATTTTAATTTTAATTTTAATTTTAATTTTAATTTTAATTTTAATTTTAATTTTAATTTTAATTTTAATTTTAATTTTAATTTTAATTTTAATTTTAATTTTAATTTTAATTTTAATTTTAATTTTAATTTTAATTTTAATTTTAATTTTAATTTTAATTTTAATTTTAATTTTAATTTTAATTTTAATTTTAATTTTAATTTTAATTTTAATTTTAATTTTAATTTTAATTTTAATTTTAATTTTAATTTTAATTTTAATTTTAATTTTAATTTTAATTTTAATTTTAATTTTAATTTTAATTTTAATTTTAATTTTAATTTTAATTTTAATTTTAATTTTAATTTTAATTTTAATTTTAATTTTAATTTTAATTTTAATTTTAATTTTAATTTTAATTTTAATTTTAATTTTAATTTTAATTTTAATTTTAATTTTAATTTTAATTTTAATTTTAATTTTAATTTTAATTTTAATTTTAATTTTAATTTTAATTTTAATTTTAATTTTAATTTTAATTTTAATTTTAATTTTAATTTTAATTTTAATTTTAATTTTAATTTTAATTTTAATTTTAATTTTAATTTTAATTTTAATTTTAATTTTAATTTTAATTTTAATTTTAATTTTAATTTTAATTTTAATTTTAATTTTAATTTTAATTTTAATTTTAATTTTAATTTTAATTTTAATTTTAATTTTAATTTTAATTTTAATTTTAATTTTAATTTTAATTTTAATTTTAATTTTAATTTTAATTTTAATTTTAATTTTAATTTTAATTTTAATTTTAATTTTAATTTTAATTTTAATTTTAATTTTAATTTTAATTTTAATTTTAATTTTAATTTTAATTTTAATTTTAATTTTAATTTTAATTTTAATTTTAATTTTAATTTTAATTTTAATTTTAATTTTAATTTTAATTTTAATTTTAATTTTAATTTTAATTTTAATTTTAATTTTAATTTTAATTTTAATTTTAATTTTAATTTTAATTTTAATTTTAATTTTAATTTTAATTTTAATTTTAATTTTAATTTTAATTTTAATTTTAATTTTAATTTTAATTTTAATTTTAATTTTAATTTTAATTTTAATTTTAATTTTAATTTTAATTTTAATTTTAATTTTAATTTTAATTTTAATTTTAATTTTAATTTTAATTTTAATTTTAATTTTAATTTTAATTTTAATTTTAATTTTAATTTTAATTTTAATTTTAATTTTAATTTTAATTTTAATTTTAATTTTAATTTTAATTTTAATTTTAATTTTAATTTTAATTTTAATTTTAATTTTAATTTTAATTTTAATTTTAATTTTAATTTTAATTTTAATTTTAATTTTAATTTTAATTTTAATTTTAATTTTAATTTTAATTTTAATTTTAATTTTAATTTTAATTTTAATTTTAATTTTAATTTTAATTTTAATTTTAATTTTAATTTTAATTTTAATTTTAATTTTAATTTTAATTTTAATTTTAATTTTAATTTTAATTTTAATTTTAATTTTAATTTTAATTTTAATTTTAATTTTAATTTTAATTTTAATTTTAATTTTAATTTTAATTTTAATTTTAATTTTAATTTTAATTTTAATTTTAATTTTAATTTTAATTTTAATTTTAATTTTAATTTTAATTTTAATTTTAATTTTAATTTTAATTTTAATTTTAATTTTAATTTTAATTTTAATTTTAATTTTAATTTTAATTTTAATTTTAATTTTAATTTTAATTTTAATTTTAATTTTAATTTTAATTTTAATTTTAATTTTAATTTTAATTTTAATTTTAATTTTAATTTTAATTTTAATTTTAATTTTAATTTTAATTTTAATTTTAATTTTAATTTTAATTTTAATTTTAATTTTAATTTTAATTTTAATTTTAATTTTAATTTTAATTTTAATTTTAATTTTAATTTTAATTTTAATTTTAATTTTAATTTTAATTTTAATTTTAATTTTAATTTTAATTTTAATTTTAATTTTAATTTTAATTTTAATTTTAATTTTAATTTTAATTTTAATTTTAATTTTAATTTTAATTTTAATTTTAATTTTAATTTTAATTTTAATTTTAATTTTAATTTTAATTTTAATTTTAATTTTAATTTTAATTTTAATTTTAATTTTAATTTTAATTTTAATTTTAATTTTAATTTTAATTTTAATTTTAATTTTAATTTTAATTTTAATTTTAATTTTAATTTTAATTTTAATTTTAATTTTAATTTTAATTTTAATTTTAATTTTAATTTTAATTTTAATTTTAATTTTAATTTTAATTTTAATTTTAATTTTAATTTTAATTTTAATTTTAATTTTAATTTTAATTTTAATTTTAATTTTAATTTTAATTTTAATTTTAATTTTAATTTTAATTTTAATTTTAATTTTAATTTTAATTTTAATTTTAATTTTAATTTTAATTTTAATTTTAATTTTAATTTTAATTTTAATTTTAATTTTAATTTTAATTTTAATTTTAATTTTAATTTTAATTTTAATTTTAATTTTAATTTTAATTTTAATTTTAATTTTAATTTTAATTTTAATTTTAATTTTAATTTTAATTTTAATTTTAATTTTAATTTTAATTTTAATTTTAATTTTAATTTTAATTTTAATTTTAATTTTAATTTTAATTTTAATTTTATTTTTATTTTTAACTTTAATTTATTGAATTTAATTTCATTTCCTTTTCCTTCATCCTTTTAAAATTTTCCACATCGCACCTAAGTTGACCGCAGTGCCCCTGTTAGGCTGGCCTGTTAATTGCGGTTGCAAAGCAAAAGAACGAGGAAGGTGATATTTTTCTGTGAATATGAGCAAATAGAAATGTGACGAAGGCAAGTAAAAGTTTGTTTTAGGTGTTGCTTGCGAAGGCCTCCAAATGTGTTTCTATGTTTTCATATATTTTTTTCATTTGAACTTCTTCAAGCGGGACTACCAGGACTATTCGTCTGGCTTGGTCTCCTATATTAGCAGCATCTCCTTGCAACCATGCATGCTTAAGTAGTATAGCCTCCAGTCTACATCATGTTAATTCTACATATCGTATATTCAGCATACGTGAGTACGAGTATATTCCAGCATATTTGCTTATTCACTAACCAAAAAGGCATTCACATACTCGTACTCGTGAACACCAGGCTCACTCATGTTGAAGCCAATTTATTTGCTTATTTTGTTCGTTTGCTTTTGCTTGTTTGTTATGGTTTTTGTTGCTGTTGTTGTATGCAAAGTGTGAATTATTTTATTTGATTATTATTATGCGATTATGTTTGATTAGTGTGATGAAGTTGGTTAGTTGTAATTAAAACTGAAAAGCAACTGTAAATGCATTGCTGCAATGCAGATTTGTTCAACTAACGGTTTTATATACATTGGTAATTTACTCACTTGTTTATATACACACATACATACATACAAATGTATGAATATATTACATATTAGTATTAATGATATTTCTAATGAATAATTTGCTAAACTGCAAATATTTTGAGGAAATTTTGTTGTATTTGTTTCAGATTTCGTGTTAAAATAGCGTATTTTACATAAAAGAAAAATTTTTAATACTTCAGGATTGTTTGATGAAGTCTATATAGGTTTAATGTATGGTCTGTCATTCAGCGGAGCGTGGCCAACAGGCATCCTTGATACCCTTGTGGGTTGAACGTAGAACTTGTCACACACCTATTTGAAAGTCTGCCCTAATGGGAGGTCTGGAAAATAAATGTCGGTTGAAAGACCCCATTTTTTTATTGGAACCTTTAAAAATAGTTTGAAAGCAATACCTTGAGGGACAGATTCGACCTCCATAAACGATGTGACCATAATCACAACCAGTAAATTGGAAACTTGCCACCGCCTAGCTATAAGGACAGAAAGAGTAGATGAGCAGTTAGTAGTGCGGACTATCATGCGGTGAAAATTCGCCTTGACCAACAACAAAATTAATTAAAAATAATAATTTTTCTAATTGAATTGAATTGAATTGAATAAACTGTAGGTTTGTCCAATTTATTGCAAAAACAACAACAACGACCGCAACCAATACTTTGTCGCATCGTAGTCAAAGAAGCGAGAATGTACTTCGACTGTCATTCACCTGGGAGTGGCTAGAAGTGGTTCTTTTGCATATGTTTCAGAAGTTTTTAGAATAAGTCTACTCCGGGGAGCCAACAAATATCCGTTTAAAGGCGATTAAAAGTGAGAAGGCGAATCCTCTGCGGTTGGGCGGAGCGTTTGGGATCCATCACATGAAAACTAAACTGCATCATGAGAGACCCCGCTTTTGATGACGTTCCCTGCAAACATTTTAAACATCGGTCTCTTAATTGGGAAGTTGGCGCTGCTTTGCTAGTTGATGTTCTCGTAAGACTAAAGACTGACATCATGGCTTCCAAGAAGTGCAAAGGACGGGACTAGAACTGAAGATGGTGGGTTCTGGTAAAATCTACCACCGCGGCCACATAAAGTAGATTCTGTCGTCAGGTGCTTGCATTCACTGAGCGAAATTTCTCTACATATTAATTCGATCTTGTTGTGGTAGACAGAAGGCATGTCTCCAGAAAACACTCATTAGTAATCCGATATAAGGGAACAGTGTAACGGCATCTAAAACTCTCTCTACGCCGCTACGCAAAAAACTGGTTTTCGCCAGTGCCAGTTGTGATGAAAAATTTCGAACAGCAGTAGGAAGAAAACCCACTGTTTACCTCGCAAAGGTTGGTTGACTACAAGACGTGCGTGGATAGTTATCAAGATCTGAAGAGGAAATTAAGATGCATTTGCAGACAAAAAAGGCCGAAAGCTGTGAGTATGAAGAGCTGAAGAAGTTGGCCGACAAGGGTAATGTTCCAAAATTCTCGGAAAAGGGTAGCTGACCAGTTGATCTATGTCAAGAACATGCCTTGTATATAGAGAGAAAACTTTTTCAGCCCGCTGGGTGGTAGTGAAATTGAAATATCCTGAGAAGGTGAATCCGATGGTTTACCGGCAGAGCTATTCAAATATCAGCTTTTTTCCAGAATATAGTTGGAAAGTGGGAAAAGAACCAATACCCACCACCTTTTCATCGATTTATTTTTCAATATCTCAAAAACTGTCAGCTGAAAACTAAATAATTTTAAAATTAAAAAAAGTCTTTAAATTTCCCTCCGAATCTTTCACAGGACTTTTATTTAGGATAACAATTTCCTTCGCAAGCAAATAATGCATCCTGCCAACTTGTGACTCATTAAATACGACCATCAACTGCATTCTTAGTTAATGCGCCGCTCTGTATGCGTACACGACTCAGCGATTAAACACCTATTTTTATGCCCAGCCAGCGGAACTACATAGTAAAATTTCTTAATGAAAACCAAATGAAATGTATCAAAATACGGAAAACAAGCAACTACATACATACGTGTACGTGTATATACGAGGGGATTAACAAAAGTTCGGTCAGTTGGTGACTTTCAATTTGTTTTTGTTAAATCTAAAAATACCAAATCTTTTGTATTTACTTTATAAGTCTTTCTTTCAATTTTCAGAACGGTCGGCTAAAATGGGGAAAAGAAATCGCAAGATAGCTGGGGAGAGGTCAAACGAAATTCCACCCCAACGCAAACAGAGATTCGCCATGTGATTCACTTCGGGTTTCAGCGTAATTTACAGCCAATACAAATATTCAGTGAATGCCAAATTGCATATGGAACTATTGCACCATCTTTAGAGACTATTTCTTAGTAGTTCTGATGATTCTAGACCGGACATTTTTTCGTAGAGGACGAGCCCCGAGAATGTCGATCAAAATCTTCCACTGATGACGTCACCTCAGCTCTGGTATAGCTCAAAATTGACGAAGTACCACGATTGACACAAGAAATAATTGCTAATGAATGGGGCTTGAATACCATAGCTGTACCGCGAATATTATGTAATCATCTGGGATACACGAAGATATCTGCTCGATGTGTACCACGAATTTTAAATGAGTCCCAAAAAGAGGCTCGAGTGCCTTTTGCTCAATTTTTCCTAAACAAATTCGAAAATAGTCAGTGTAACAACCTCAGTAAAGTCATTACTGTTGACGAATCTTGGTTCCATAAGCACGATCCAGAAACCAAACAGCAATCCATGGTATGGAGCCCAACGGGAGCAAAACCACCCGTACAATCTAAGCAACAAAAATCAGCGGCAAAACTAATGATGTCAGTATACTTCACCTGATCTAAAATCGTAGCTGCTATTCTGGAAAAGAGTCAGACGGTAACTGCAAAATGGTCCACCAAAGAGTGCTTACCAAAACTTTAAAAAATTTGTTGGAAAACAGGAAGAAAAATGATTTGCGGCGCTACTTTTTACATCATGAAAACGAGCCATCTGGGATCGAAGAAATACGTCCAGCACCATATTCCCCGGATATAGCACCTTGTGATTACTGGTTATTTTCAAAAATTAAAAAAAAGAACTTTTAAGGAAAGGTCTTTAATGGCAAAAAGGAGATAATTAGCGAGGTTAATACTGAACTAAGTTAATACTGATAAGCTTAAAAAGCAAGATTTTGAAGACTGTTTTTAGAATTGGATCTATAGGCTTAAGAAATGCATTGCTATCAATGGCGATTATGTAGAGAAGATAAAAAAGGACAAAAATTACGAATAAATACAAAAAGAAATTTTTTTCTGTTCAACTTATCGAATTTTTATTAATCCCCTCGTATGTGTATGTATGTATGTGTGTGTTTGGCAACAAATAGCTGCAACTACAAGATAAGCCAATAAGTCAGCCAGTCAGGTCACGCAACATCTTACACGCTACCGGCCAATATATTTAATAAACAAATGGAAGACGCAACTACTTTCAACAACAACAACAACAACACCAAAAACAACAGCTGAAATGCAATAACTCCTTAAGAAGACGCATTGCGAAGCCAAAACAGTGACTCCTAGCTTTATCTCCATTTGTTTAGAGCGGGCCGAAGAGGAAACGTACACAAAACTTCTTAACACGTTCTTATTGAAAGCGTGCTAAGTGCCAGCCAACGCAACACAGCGCAGAAATATGTTGCATGCCACAGAACACAAATATGGCAAATGGCAATTCTTCGGAGCAAACATGCAACAACAGCAATAACAACCAGGCTAGCAAGGATAATAAAGTAAAAATTCAACGATGATAGATGAGCATGTGTGTGTGTGTGCGTGTGTGTGTGTGGGTAAAAGAATTACGACAACAACGCATAAGACAAAAGCGTAAGACACAATCCTTTGGGTTACTCACATGCCACGGACACTGTGTACTCCGGCGTACTAATGCAGATATCAGAGACATAACGAAGTTGAGTTGGGTGGTCGGAGCCGGAGTCAAATTTTCCATTTGCTTTTTTGAAAGTAGAATTAGATGAGTCAAATGAACAACGCCGTTCCTTTCCAGCAGTGCTTGGCCACTGGCCTGGCGTCCTGCAGTTGGATGAAAACGTTCCAGTTTGGAATGTGTTTAATGTAGAGTATCCGTAGCACTCCGTTGGAGATGGAGAGGGAGAACCAAAATATGGCATTTTCGACTCCGCTTTACTTGCGGCCGCATTAGCCGAGTGATTAGCATTGCCTATTGCCATTCTGAAGACCACGGTTCGAGTCCTCATTTGACCAACATGCAAAAAAATAATATTTCTATCTGCGCTCGCCCCTCGGCAGGTAATATCAAACCCTCCGAATGTGTTTTTGACATGATATGAAAGCTTCTCATAAAAGTTTATCGGAGGCGGCTTAGAATCGCTTCAGCGGTTACAAAGTTTCAATGAGATTTATAAAGAAGAAGAAGAGCTTAACGAAACCGAGTTCTTGAACCCAGGGTCTCTTTGTTCTGTCAAAAATTAAATTAAGTTTAATTAAAGTTCTTACGAAGCTTTCTATCTGCCTTAGGGACTATACTTCTCTCCTGAAATGTTCGCATTCACAGATTTGGGTACCGCTGTAGCATTCTGGGTGCTAGTGGGTGCAACTGCGCAAAGGCTGGTGGAGTCAAATTCTAGCCAGATGAATATCTCACTTAGTTAGTCGGTTGTTGTGATTGCCTCGGTGGTGCCTATGAAAAAGGTTCAACTTACCTTGTGCATGATGCTGTGACAGAAATCGTGGAGAAACAGTAATCTTCCTACAGTCAGTACCTATCTGACAGTGTTTGGTTATTAAGCCACTTTCAGTCTCGCCACCTGCTATTAGCGCTATTGATGAAGACTTATTTGTATGAATGAATTTACGACTACTTCTCGACATCCTAAGATGTATTCATTGGTACGGAATGTCAGTAAATCTGAGCATATTTTTGAAATGAAAGTCTCCTCATTAAAATCCCTCAGCCGTTCTGAGACAACTAAAAGCCATTGGCTCTTCCCTTCGCTGGCAAAGATATTAAAAAAGAACTTCATAAATGGGAGGAGGAGATCTGCTGGGAGTCCCTTCAGTAGTAATGAAGAATTGAAGTCGGAGATCAGGTGAAAAATCAACATAAAACTTCTTTCTTCTGGAGATATCTGGGTGAATGCGATCGCTGTACAAAGTGCGGTGATTTTACCCAATGGCGTAAATAAGTCGGGCAAGCTTGTTTGCCAGGTATAAAGCAAAATGGAATCCCGGAGTTTTCGAATACATCTAAATCATCTGGCACATACCCAAGTTGGGTTTTCCATCTACCTAGTGGACTGAGTAGGCAATTGAAGGGTAGTGTCAGAAGTGTGGATGAGTTATCGCTTGGAGTTTTCTCTGTTCTCTGTTCTGAAAACGATTTATGGACCTTTGCGAAATGAAAACCGCGAATACCGCCCACGATGGAGCTATGAGCTGTATCTTATGACGTCATACTCAGAGTTCAACGAATTGAAAGACAGTAGCTACGCTGGCTAAGTAATACTGGCAAGATCATACCAGTTTTGAAGATTTTCGACGCATATCAACGAACCGAAGTTCGGGCTGGTATCAGAGAACCTGTGTGATTTTATGTCTCTCGTTGGAATTTGAAATTCGTTACAACCGTAGCACATCTACCCCGTCTATTGCATCATCCACTTTTCTTCCGCATCGCCTTGTTCGGCACACCAAAGCGCCAAAGAGTGGGTCCGACATGTTTTAATTTATGAAGGCAATTTATGCAATGCTCCACAGACTCAGCTTCTCCTCCACCTGCTACTGGTATGGTATGGGTGCTATAATATTTTGATGAACTGCCCGCACCAAACTGATGATAGAGGAATAGTAATGGCCACATAAACTACAACATATATTTCGAAAATGTTTGAATGCTGGCATACTAAATTGACAATGCCGAGGCTGACGTTGCCTGCCATATGTACGAGTATATGCTTGTACATACCTGATGTCAAAGATATGTATATTCGTATGAACGTGTGCAAATATCTTTGCTATAATTTCTAAGGAATAAAAGCTAAAGTTTATACAATTGTATAAAAATAGTTGTTGTGACGAAATTTTATGGAATTTTGACAAATTGACTGTGGACTGACACACATTTTGGTCACAATATATATTGATGAATTGGGCTGTAATTCATTTGTAGTGTTGTTGTTGGCGTAAAATTAATTAAAATTAATATGAAGAGGTATGAATGATTTTATGAAAAAAAAAATTAAAAAGAACTGATTTTCCATGAATAATAAATAGCGTAATATTGTTTAAGAGCTTAAAAAATATATTTTCTCTTTGTTGAATTTTTTTTAATTCCAATTATTTACTGTTTTTGCAATAAATTTTTTTATTATTAATTTGGAATTAAAAATATTGGACAAGTACCATATTTGAGGTTTTTGCTACTAGATGGATCCGTGTTTGAAGGCTAAATAATAAATACATATATATTTCGTGATAACAGTTCTGAAAACCGTCATTAATTTGAAATGTTATTTTGTAATTTGTATGTTTTTATATGCTTTTTTACTATAAAAATAAGGTAAAGACGAAAAAATTTGCGAAAAATGTATGTGGTTTACAATAGGAATGCTGTAATGTTGAATGCTTTATTCAGTTCAGAAATTTCTGTTGTCAAAGATGCAGCTCGTATTGGTTGGCCTGTCACTCCAAACGACTATAAAATTTGCTTCTGGTACAGCAAGACCGACATGCGAGCAGTCAGGAGATAGTGAAGGCATTAGACGTCACTCATGTGACAGTTCCGAGTCATTAAAAATGTCTGATCCCTCAAAAAAGTTCCTTGCTTGGCTGGCACAGAAAATTAACGTAAGAATTTGTTTGACTTTGCGAGGTCTGCCTTTATGAAGGCCGTCAAAAATAAGTTGTTGTTCCGGAAACTATTGATGCTATGGGCAAACTGATATTGCAAGATCGTCATGTGACCTATCGTTGGTTTGAGGCAAGCATGAGCATTAGTGGGACCAGCATACCCTCAATATTGCATGAACATTGTATTGGATCACAATTTGTTAAGCGCTCAAAAAAAGGATCGTGTCGATTGGTCGGAAGAAATATTAAAAAAATTCTATAGCCGAGCTTCAATATACGAGGGGATTAGCAAAATTTCGGCGTGTTAGTGACTTTCATTTTTTTTGTTAAATTTAAAAATACTAAATCCTTTGGAATTAGTCCTTTGGCGGTCTAGTGCTTTGTATCTACCTAGTCTTTCTTTCAAATATTAGAACGATCGGCTAAAATGGAGAAGAGAAACCGCAAGATAGCTGAGGATAGGTCAGACGAAATTCCATTACCAACGCAAACAGAAATTCGCCGTGTGATTCTCTTCGGGTTTCGGCCTAATTTACAGCCAAAAAAAGTATTCAGTGAATGAAATTGCAATTGGAACGGACGGTATAATATGAGTGCATGTCAAAGATGGAGACCAGAAAAGAAAAAACACGCTATATTCTACAACCTTAATTGGGTAACACACGAGGAAAAACCTCATGGAGCAAATTTCCATCTGCGAATCTCGACCCCCTCTGAAACGGTCATGTGTGTTGTGGCAGTGACCCGGCACAAGCGGTCTTCAACCCAGTATTGACAGATAGTAAGATATTGTTGTGTGTTTGGTGGAATTGGCAAGAAATCATCCACAACGAGCTTCTCTTCTACGGCCAAACTGTTAACTCGGACCTGCTTTGTTAGCAGTTAGACCTTCTCAAGAAAGCGATTGCCCAGAAGCGCCCTGCTTTGGCCAATAGGAGAGGAATTGTGTTTCATCAGGAAAGCGCCACACTACACACATCGATAGTGACTCGTCAGAACTTGGTTGGGAGGTTGTTATGAATCCACTTTATCCAGACCTCACACCAAGTGATTACCATAAGTTCCTGCCTATGACGAATGATTTGCCTGGTGAAGTATTGGCCTCAAAAGAAACCTGTGAAAATCGTTTGTTCCAATTTTTTTTCAATAGAGACAAGGGGTTTCCATGAGAGAGACATAATGACTTTACATTCATAATGACAAAAAGCTTTCGTGTAAAACGCTTTGTGTACGCTGAAGCGATTTTCGGCCGGGATCATCCTCCCATTTGTGGTATGAGTCTTGATGTACTCATTGTACAGCACAGATAACTTTTCTTTTCACCTCTCCAAAAGTCTCTTCATGGTGAAAAACTGTCCTACCGAAGAGCCGCAGAAAATCATTTGGCCACGCGCCACGCCGATAAATATCAAAAGTTCTACACTGACGACATAATTGCGTTAAGGTCATAGATACTAATGGCCAATTTGTACTTCATCAAAATTCATTTTTAGTGAAGAAGAATTTTGCTAAAAATATATACTTAAGTGCCGCGGATACTTTTTAGAATTTTAAATTTTTTGATTCGAGTTTTCTACTTAAAATGAAGCATGTAAGTAAATTGATTTAATATCAGCTGCCCTTGAAATGAAGAGTGGAGCTTTCAGTTCACTTTTATCACCATGAGTACCTAATAATTTCTACACTCTTTACATATGTGTATGTATGTATGTCTCAACATGCATTTTACCTTTACAAAAAATCACTTGAAACTAAAATGTCCTGCGGTCAGTAGACGACAGTTTAAATGGTTTCCGCATCAAAAGTGGTCCTTTGAATAGCGTGTACAATGAAGTATATATACAATACATATGTATATAATGGAAAGCTTTTCACTGTCAATTCGTGTAGACTCTCTCGGTAATTGATTGCGCCGCTGACTGCAATATTTACATATCATTGTGAGCCTACCCAAACACTTTTACGATTATATTACAAATCACAATAGAAATGTGTTTTTGAGTGGGACTTTTTTTACTTTCAAATATAATTGAATTAAACATGAAGGAGAATATTTCTGCATACTCGTATTTGCGTATATATTACTTTCATGGATATATATAATATAATATTAAATATGTATGTATATGGGTATGTAAATTTTCATAGTCTACGATGGGTTGTTTGTAAGACTGCTTCTTCTTCTTGCAATTTTTTCTTCGCTCACTCTAACTTTTCTTTTTTACAATTTTCATTCTCAATTTGGTTTACCAGCTGTAGGGTTCTCGGCAATCACCAGACTGTTGCTAGACATTCATGGCCACTTTTTGTGGTTTTTAGTTGTGAAATTCAGTTCATAGTGATTGTATGTAATGATCTTTAAAGCAACACAAACTAATCAAAGTAACGGGAGGACCATGAACAATTTTTGTTTTGAAAATGGTTAATGTTGCCTTTACAGAAATGCCTCAATATTCCATTTAATGATGAAATTCGTAGGGTCCCCGTGGCTAGCCTTGCAGTACAGCCAATTCCGTTCGGTCTGTCGACCCAATTTTTCAATGCATTTTCGATTGTTTGGTCCATAAAGGTTGCACTGGCGACTTCAATTTCGTCTTCCGAGTCAAGAATAATCTCTGGATGGTTGGCGTAGCGCTTATTCCAACGGCCCCCACAACAAGCGGGCTAATTGGCTTCGACCTTTCATCTAATTAAGCAATTTTCGAACATACTGCACAGAATGTTCAAACCACATCTTGTCCAAGTCATTCTCTTCAACATTTGGAAACAAATAATACCTGGGTGCGGTAATGATTGACGCAGACGGTAGCGGTAGCTCCCTCTTCTTTTTAAAGAAAAACGAACCAATGAGGCCGTCGGTCCGCATGCCACACCACACAACCACTTCTTGAGGATGAATTGGCTTTTCCATGGTTACGTGATAGTTTTGCTTGTTAACGTAATCGTCGAGGTGAAAATGAGCTTCATCGGAAAAGATAATTTTTGGGTAACAATACTCACCTTCTGCCAAGCCATCTTCAGTCCATTAAGCTAAGCAAAATCCCATTGGTTGGTCATGAGTCTTTAGTTCTTGGATCATATGTTGTATTTCATGTGTCTCTGCAACAATGAGATGTACAAGATACTGTTATACGACAACACTGCGTCTTTGAAAGTTTTCGAAGCAGTACCCGTCAGTGGAAGCAGAGATTGAGGAAGATCTGTACTCCATTGAAAGAATCAGATGGAGAGTCACCTGGTATCACTTAATATTTTCAAATGCAGTCAAATAGGGAAAATAAGGAAGGATCCCCACACTTTTATTACCTCAGATATTGTCGCGTAAGAGAGGCAGAGGATGTCAACCTCTCCGAGTTTATTTCTGACATGACTTTGCCATTTACATGGCTACTACATATGAGAGCAGCAGAAGATCACGCGTTTGAATTCCAGTTCAACATCAAATATTATAGAAAAAGAGGAAGTCAATGACCTCGGAATACTTCCAGCATTTGCTACCGCAAAGGTTCCCTTGATCTGATTGGGCTTAACTTGCGATCGTGAGTATAGCTTCAAGTTTGAGTTCAGTAACCTGTCTCGGGTTACGCAAAGTCTGTTGAAAACGCGCTTAGATACCATGCCTTCAGGTAAGTTCAAACGTGCTGTTTTCTTGTATTTGAATGTAAAGGGTGGTTTAATTGTAAGGGCCGATGTTGAATGTGAACCACACCTAAACGCCAAGTTTTTTTCCGAATTTAATTTGACATTTCTCTATTTCAGACTTATTCAATTTGAACCATGGAGAGATACACAATCCAACAACGTGTTAAAGTTATCCAGACTTATTATGCAAATTTTCGAAGAAAATCATCTTCAGTGATGAGGCACATTTTCTCCTCAGTGGATTCGTCAATAAACAGAATTGCCGCATTTGGGCGAATGAGAATCCAAGAGTGATTGTCGAAAAACCAATGCACCCACAAAGAGTGACTGTTTGGTGCGGTTTATGGGCTGGCGGCATCATCAGGCCGTATTTTTTCCAAAATGAGGCCGGTCAGGCAGTTACTGTGAATGGTGTTCGCTATCGTGAGATGATAACGAATTTTTTATGGCCACAATTGGAAGATATGGATGTGGACGATATGTGGTTTCAGCAGGACGGTGCCACTTGCCACACAGCTAACGAAACAATGGCTCTTTTGCGCAACAAATTCAATGGCCGTGTTATCTCACGTAATGGCGATGTCAATTGGCCCCCAAGATCATGTGATTTGACACCGTTGGACTTTTTTCTCTGGGGTTATTTGAAAGAAAAGGTGTACGTCGATAAGCCAGCAACAATTCAAGAGCTAAAGGATGAGATAATTCGGCACATTAACGGCATAGAAACTCCATTATGCCTCAGCGTCATCGAAAATTTGGACCATCGTGTATGGAGGTGTGCCGCCGAGGTCGCGGCGCTCATTTGGCCGATATTTTGTTACATACATAATTGAGTAATACCAATATATCATAATAAAATAAAATTTCAATAATTTCCTAAATAGTTTGTGTTTTATTGAAAATTTAACCACCCTTTATTTCGATGGAAATGCAGTTAAGGTCGTTGGGCTACCCTTAATTCGTACTATTGCGATGACGGCGTGAACTTTGGAAAAGGGAGCTATTCTTGTGCAAGATGCGGTAAACAACCCAAGTGTAGCCTTGAGTCTCATCTAAAAGAGATAAAGTTTCAGCTAAGTCTAATTACAGCCTCTGTTCAAAAGAGATGTGGCTGGGAGGTCAGTCGGTTTCGTAGCAAGCCGCCTGTTATACAACAGTTTTCTACTATAAACCTCAAAACGCCTGGCGAGTTTTGCGCACTGGGGCTTGGACACGTTACGCAGAAGTCCGGGACAATAAAAAAATTACAAATGCCTTTGATAAGAACATCTAATATCGGTTACCACCATTGCAAACGTATTAAGAAAAACTGTTTAAAACCTGGATTGTTCGGGTCTGAACAAATTTCTTGCCATAATTCATATCAAATCGAAGTTCTTCAACGTATCGCTGATTCTGGGGCCACGCAGCAAGATTTGACCAAATATTCTTTCTATAAGTGCCTAGACTGCATCTGCGAGAGCAGTCCCCGTCAGGACATTAAGGTCGAGCTTGCGGAATTTAATGTCAAGGTGGGCATACAAGGCTTTTTTTTGGTCTTCTGATTGAGGCTGATGATTTTCGCTGGAACCAGAAATATGGTTATCTGTTGCAATATACTCCAGCTTAAGAAAACCCATCAAACTACATGGGTATTTCCAGATTGAACAGCTCGTAACCGGATCGATCATGTTTTCATAGATTTAAGACAACTCTACTGTATTTTAGAAGAATACAATTTGCGAAGTCCTAACATACACTCGGAGCACTATTTTTTTGTTGCCGCCACTGTGCAGTCAAGAACGCAAAGAAGATTGAAAGTCGAAAAGCCCATTTATAACAGACAGTCAAGCAGTTTTCTCTACTTGACTTAACTTTTGGCTCTTTGAGAGCACTCATCAGCAATTCGGTCTGAAAGAACTGTGGTATGGCACTACAAACTTTCGTACAGCTGCCATCGAAACTATGGGTTTACGAAGAAGTCAAAATAATTGGTGACGGCGAATACCGCAGTCAAATTAAGAATGACCTGTATGAGATATACGATGATATTGACATTGTTCAGCGGAATAAGAGGCAATAGCTACGCTGGCTTGCTCACGTGGTCCGGATGGATGAAATTCCATCGGTTCCAAAAGTATTCTCTGGTTCAAGCAGGACAACATAAAGACCTCCACTTCGCTGGAAGAGTCGAAGGAAGAGCTACCTGACTTCCCTTAATATTTCCAATTGGCGTCGAAATGCGAAGGGAAGAAACAGCTAACGCGACTATAAAAAAAGAAGTTTTCTTCCAAGATCAATTGCTTCGAGGTTTCTTGAAGTTTTACAAATTACAAGAGTGTCAATTATTGCCTGTGCTACAAATCAGCTCAAACAATTCATCAGCGCATTTCACACTTTCGTGTGATAGTACCAATAGTCGCAGATCTACGAGATGTTACTAAGAGAATTTTGATCACAGAAACTCTCAAATCAACTTGCCCATGAAGGCCTAGCCAAGATAAAGTCTACATTTTATTCGGTTCCTTTAATAGCATACTCGTGGATGCTTTTATCTTCTGACCTAGTTTGGGTTCCAGAAGAGCTGCGGGATGCTTTTATTCATACCAAGTCCTTAACCCTACTCGTAGTGAAAGTAAAACCATATCGAGGAGACTGGTTATGAATTAAAGACGGGACGAAGTGAATTCGGTAAATATTTAAGTCTGGGTGAAACCGTTTTGGACACAAAACCCTGCATCCTAATGAGGAATGCTCACCAAATCACTCTTCAAACGCTTAAACAAAGTTCATTACATTCTAATTCTCTAGTATAAAATTATTACTTTGTCAGAGCTTCGTTTTGCTGTCTCTTGTGTACCACGTGTTGAAATGAAAATTAGTCTCCTTTGATCTAGACAAATTTAATATACACTACACTAGCTTTACAATGCCAATAGAGAGAGATGAATATGGAATAAGTACCGTTAAAAAAGCGCTTATTTGCAGCCGCATAAAGAATTTGTTGCACGTCCATCGCGGTGGCATCATTCAATGGACGCGGTTTTTTCTTCACTTTTTTTTCAACATTTTGTTTGTTTGTTTGTATTTTTCCCCGTGGATCGTGGGCATTTTTTTACTGTTATTTTTGTTGTAGTTGCAGTTTTTATTATCTAGCGGCTTCGCGTACGTGCTCGGCTTGAAATAAAATATATTATGCACGTGGCGATATGGCAGAAAAAAGCCCATACAATGCAATTGCATAATGTTTTTGTTGTTTTTGTGCTTTTTCGCAAAAACCATTCAATTTTTTTTATTTTATTTTTTTCAAATTTATTTTAATTTTTTTGTTTTAAATTTATTTGCATAATCAACACTTTGTATTTGAATTTTTTTTGATAAATTAGAAATTTATGCAATGCAATTTCTTAAATTTCCTCAAAAAAAATCCATTTGTACATAAATATGTATATACATACATACAACTAAAAAGGTTCATTTGTTTATTTGTTTGAAAAGTCATTAAAAACTGCATAAATTGTAATTTGTCTGAATGAGTCGAAATTTGTTGTGTTCTATATATATATATATATGTGTATATGTATGTGTACGTGTGTGTGTTTTATAGTTGTTTGTTGATTTGTGTGCGTCCGGGCTTGTCAACAAATGCATTCCCAATTCTCATTATTCGGCGTCTGCAAGTGTCAATCGAAATCGCAATGGTAATTCTTGACGTCATCATGCTCATCGTAATCAACACCATCATCATCATCATCATCATCACTATCACCAGCGGCATTATGCTCGTCGCAGGTCTCACTCGTCCGTCTCAGGAGATTACTAAAGCGTTGCATTCAAAATTTCGTCATCAACATACAAATTGAGCTGTTTACCAATAACAACCGGTATATTGAAGTTTTTGTTGTTTCTGAAGCATCGACACCTTAATCATCTGTGGAAGTACGGCTGAGCCTAGATACACACGTGCACGTTGTATGTATACATTTGCATTGATGGAAGATGCTAATTTTGCAAGAAATATCACTTTCAATTCCGCATAAGGTGTGCCAAGAGACATTGGCATACACATATATGTACGTGCGTATCTAATTCTATGGTTATGGATGAAAATTTCAGAAGTTACGTATATGTACGCCATGTACTTTACCTAGTCAATTGCGTGTAAACCGAATTCGGTACTCGATTAATTGGGTGGAATTCCATGAATTAATGATTTTTATACAGATTATTGGATTTAATCTTGAAAACCAAAAATATTTGAATATATATATATAATCAGGTAATAGGATAAGATGCATTTTGAAGTAGACTTAGCTCTTAAAGGCCAAAAAGATTAATATTAAGAACTTTTAAAGAGAGTGCAATCTATTTGAACTAAGAGAGAAAAAATGCTGTCTTCAACCATCCAAGTCAATGTGCATTAACGCATACCCCTCTTCTTTTGACACATATACATCTATATATTATTTTTTTTTATTTTAACTTATTTTATTGTATTTTTATATTTTTACTGGTAATATTATTTTACCGAAAAATACCTTTTAATGCAGCCAACGCAATTGCTTTTCTGTTCACTTCTGTTCTTTTCGACTTCATATTGTTACACACTCACTTGGCTTTATTTTTAATTTCATTACCTTCTATGTATTGTTTATATATACACAATTAAACAAGTAAATCGTAGCAAACATCACGCAGACCGAGGCTCTACATATTGTTCAAGAAGGGGTGTGACGTCATGGCGTATACGTAACATTTACGAATGCATGAAATTAATGGGTGGATGGGCAAATAAGGAAGAGAAACTTTCTTAAATATTAATATATTCTTCTTTATTTATTTATAGCATAGGTATATATATATATTTTTTTTTTTTTTTGAAGTTTATTGTGAGATCGAACCAGGAATCGAAACCATGGTCTTTCGAAAGCTAACCACTAGGCTATTGCGACTATCTATATTTATATATAGAGGGGATTAAGAAAAGTTCGGTAAGCTGACCAGTAAAAAAATTTTTTTTTTGTATTAATTCGTAATTGTTGTCCTTTTTCTATCTTCTCCACATAATCGCCATTGATAGCAACACATTTCTTGAGCCTATGGATCCACTTTTGAAATCAGTGTTCAAAATCTTGCTTTTTAAGTTTCTAATGTTCAGCATTAACCGCATTATTTATCTCCTCGCTACTATTAAAAACCTTTCTTTTTAAATTTTTTTTTTAATTTTTGGAAATAACCAGAAATCACAAGGTCTGGGGAATATGGTGCTGGACGTAGTTCTAGATCCCAGAGATCGCAATTAAATAACTCGTTATTTCAGCAGTATGGGATGGCGCGTTTAATGATGAAAAAATTAGCGCCGCAAATCCTCTTTCTTCCTGTTTTCCTACAAATTTTTGAAAACTTTTGGTACGCACTCTTTGGTGTACCATTTTGCAGTTCCAATCTGATTTTTGTTGTTTAGATTTGACGGATGGGCTCGTCCTGTACGAGAAAATGTCCGGTCTGGATTAATCGTGGCAGCAATTATTTTTTTTTGTCCCGTTTCAGAAGCGTTTCACTAGCGGTACTTTAGTCAATACAATTTTTTGCCCTTGATTCATGTGTTACCAAAACATCGAGCTAATTTGAGTAGCCAAGCCTTTTTTAATAATTCCAAATTATCATGCGTATGATTCCTAATGGTTTTGTCCGCCACCTGATTGCTTACATGTCGGTCTTGCTTGACCGGTTGTTGAAGTTAATCGACATTTTGTGTGGCTGATCAAATAGAATAGGTGCTAAGATGCGATTAGAAAATAAAGTATCAAGAGCATCCAGTGACGAAAAAGCGGAGCATTTTTGTATTATCTGTTATATACGTGTAGTTTTTGACCATAAATACATGCATACATATATAATCACAATCATATTTAAATTGTTGATAGAAGTCTGCCCATAACCATCCAATACGTCAACTAACCGAACTACCGCACTAAAGAGAAGTAATAAAAATTAAACTAAAGCGATCGGTCTGCTACGTGGAGATGATGTAATAGGTAAAAGAAAACGCACAAAAACTAACAATAATTTGGAGAATGAACAATCATAAAAAATATTAGCAATTTATTTCCGCGTCACTCTGGTCCAATCTTTCACAATACTTCCGTGCTGTCGGAAGTCCCTATAATCCGCCTGTATGACTAGGACTCTGAGTACGGGATGCTAAAGTGATACACAAACAACGAGCAAGTGTATATACGTATATACGTACCTATATTAAGTACCGGGAAACCAATTAAAGGGATTTTCATAGCTGAGTTTGAGCGTGGTCAATGTTGTCAATAAATTTATAGCATGTAAAGCGATTTTTACAATGGATAGAAATGGATTTTAGAAAAAACATGTACATTGGTATGGTAGAGTCTAGTCAAAAGCGATCAGATTTGATGGAAGATTTGCTTAAAAGATTTAAGGGGTAAAACCACTCTAGGGTTGAAAAATAGACTCAATTTTAAAAATTTATTGTAGGAATATGGAAAAAGGAATAGATTTTTTATTTAACCAATTCATTGAACATACCTATATTGAAGTATCATATAAAAAAATATTCTTTAATTATTATTTTGTTACAAAATGGCGGTGATAAAGTTTCTTATTTAATCCAGGTTTTTTTTTAAAGGCGTCCACGGGAGGACGGATTTCTTCTAAAGGATGAGACCTAGAACAGAAAAGCAAAAAAAGTTTTATGATCTAAAAACTATGCTCTTTGGAAGTCTTTTTTTAAAAAAGATTGATTTTTGAGTAAAAAATACGCACTAAATTATTAAAAAAAATTATAAATTTAATCGAAAAACGGCTACGCACTTCCAAAAAAAAAATGTATTTATGTATTTATTAAAATTTCAGATAAATCAATGTAATAGGTTCCGAATAATCTGTCCTCCCTGTTTGAAAAATGTGATTTTGAGAAAAATGCGTTTAAAGTTTTCATTGCACTCAGCGTTGAAGTTGAACTCAGAATTGAAATGGCCTACGCTAAGAGTTTGCCCATGAGTTGTAATGATTTGTGTCCAAGAAGAGGGGAAGAGTGATACATGATACCCTTAAATGTATTCATGAAGCCAAATGGTTCGTGAACTTGTCCAAGGGTAAATTCTATTGGATAAAATTTAAGGTAGCGCGGAATAATTGTTCCTTCATTTCTCTTTTGAATTTATTGTGCAAACTTAGGGTGAGCTCTAGGTGACCATTGACTCTTCAAAAAGTATTGGAATGAGGCAAAGCTTCATGGTTTTATTGTTAGCTTTTTTGGTGCTGACAAGTAACTAGGTATGCAATAATGCAAGCTTTATATATTATATATCTGTATGTGTGTATGTCTATGTTAATCGAAGTTTTCCCCCACACCTCCCTACAACACCTTAATTAATCTCACCATACACAACTACTTTGGATTATGTGCGAACGCACTTTTCTTTGCATACATTAAGGCTGTGTTGCATGCAAACTAGCAAACTGAATGGAGAGTGAGGCACGTAATTTATCCATAGAATTTCAGCATTTTAAGAAACATAACTTAAGTAAGTACTGAGAGCAAAAAAGCTAAGAACTTTCACAGTGTGTCTTGGTGTGTTGGATAACCATGCGTTGGCATATTAAGTGCCGCTGCATAATTCACGTCAAACCACTGCGTCGGGAAGACATGGCAGCGGTGTAAAAAAAGCGGATGAAATTGACTTTTGAAAAGTTAATTGAAACACACGTGAAGCTAAATTAAACAAAGAAGAAGAAGAATTCACAACACTCAAGTGAAGACAGGAAGTGTGAGCAGCTAAGTTAAGTATACATACACGTATATGTACATATGTATATATATACTTTTAGGCGATGCAACACTTGAGCAGCGTTAGTTTCTTTAGTAAGCATTTTTTGCTAATCTCTCGATGCTTGTTTTTGTTGTGTGCACTTTTTGTTGTTAGGGGAAATTTTTTTCGTCTCTCCATATTTCTTCTTATCCATAAATATGTCTTCAGAAAATAAGAAGAGAAAAATAATTTAACGCTTTTTACTTGGCAACATTTCAAGCAAGGTTAAGACTATCGCGCAGCTGCATATTTTGCATGAGAATCAAGAGAGCTTCTAAGCCTTCATTTTTTTTAACAGTTACCTGAGAGTTTACTAAGCTTCTGTAGCTATATTATATTGAATATATAAACAAGCAAGAAGAGGTATCTTCGGCTATGTCGGAGTCTTTATACCTTTCATGATCATATAAAATTTACTGCATTTCATTTTAGGATTAAATATTAACTGAGGGACTAGTTTGCGTATAAACAGATGGAAAGACGGACATGGTTTAATCATTTCATTATAATCGGCAACAGATATTTAACGTACGAAGACCATAAAAGTTTATTTTTCTTTAATTATATTAACTTTATCTTTTAATATTAAATTTTTACTATCAGTAATGGGTCTGTTTGAGTGAACAGCGTCTTATAATCAATATCCCATGCATATTTTTAGGCGTTAGTCATCAGAAGTTGCTAAAAACAGCTAGTTCCTAAGTCGTGTAGCTTCTCTTGAAGCACAGTCTCGTTCCACCATTTTTGAAGAGCCACAGCATTGAAATATCGCGCGGTGTTCACCCCTGAGCTCTACCCGGAATGGTCATTCTGCATCAGCTCCAATGTTCGATGAAGAAATTCAAGAATATTATGTAACTCCGCTCCTATCCCCTAAGCTTAGACAGGCCCGTTAATTTGTATCTATATTTCGAAGAGACAGCTATCATTAGTATGGTTGCCCGGACCCAATAACTTACCGGGTACTGAGTTGGCGGGCGAGCTTGCAGGTAAGGACATTTTTCTTTCTCTTTCCCCATCGTGGAAGAGCTTGAGCAACAACACACTACAAGAGAGCATATTATCACAGATGCCACTTAAGATGAGAAAAGAAAGACTAATCGATTTTTCAGATTTGATTAGCGGGTATGGGCTTTTAGCTCAGTAATACCGTGACGGATCCGTTAAATAGATAAATAAATAACTTTATTGTGAAAAAGTTGTTATACATTTAATGTTAAAAGTACTGCCCGTCGGAAGCTACGATGTTTGCCCATCTTTCTAGCAGCTTGTGGATCCCATCCCAAAAGAACTTCTCCGGCTTGGAGGTCAAGAAATAATCCAGCCAATTTCTGATACCCTGTTCTGAAGTGAAGCGTACTCCGGTGAGGGCATTCCGCATTGATCTGAACAAGTGGTAATCGGAAGGTGCTATGTCTGGGCTATAAGGCAGGTGAGGTAGAACTTCCCACCCTCAGTTATCCAACTAGTTTTTAACTGGCCTTGCAACATGTGGCCGAGCGTTGTCATGATGAAAAATTATTGATACGTGTCTGGTCGCATATTCTGGTCGTTTTTCCGCAATGGCCTTTTTCCAACGAATCGATTGTTTTCGGTAGAGGTCCCCATTGATCGTCTGACCCGATTTCAATAGCTCATAATAGAGCACACCCTTGTGGTCCCACCAAATACATTGCATAACCTTGGCACCATGGATATTCGGCTTTGCCGTGGATGTCGATGGTTGACCGGGCTTCACATACGATCTCTTGCGGTTTGCGTTATCTTAGTGAATCCATTTTTCATCGCCAGTGACAATCCGATACAAAAATGACTTTTTTGGTGGCGTTGAAGTAACATTTACGACATGCAGAATCGACGTTCGACGTCTCTTGGCTTTAATTCATAAGACACCCAATTTCCAAGCTTCTGGATGAATCCTAATGGTTTTAATCGTCTGGAAACGGTTGCTTGATCGACTCCTAATACTTTTGCAAGTTCTTCTTGCGTCTGGCATGCATCTGCGTCGAGCAATGTCTCCAAATCTTCGTCTTGAAATTTTTTTGGCTTTCCGGGTCGTTCTCCGTCGTCTAAGTCGAAATTGACACTTTTAAGCCGTGCAAACCACTTTTGGCACGTTCGTTCGGCTAAAGCATGGCCACCATAAGTGTCCCGTAAAATACGATGGCTTTCGGTAGCAATTTTCTTCCTGTTAAAGTAATGAAGAAGAACTCCCCGCAAAAACACTTTATCTGGTACAAATTTCGACATTTTCAAATGAATGAAACAAATTGTTGTTCACGCTAAAACAAATGACAACTACTGAAAACGACGCGAAATGACAGTACCTTTGAAATGAATATAGCCACAGATGAACACGACACGAAATAATACTAGTAGAGCCCTCTCTTAGAAAACCGCACGAATTAATGCATACACCCATGTTCCATTGATCTGTATCTCATGTTCCATAAGTCTGATTGGATTACCCTAGATGGCATTAGAGAGACGATATTTTGTACTAAAAACGATTGCGGCGAGGAGTGGATCGCTAAACTCAGTACTGTTTCAGCGCGTGACAAAAATGAACACCAGCAAAGAGGAAAAATATAATTTTTCTTCGCAGGTCAGGTAGCTGAAATTGCAATATATTCGATGAAAAAGATGATCCACGGTGTAGAAGACCGATTCTCGAAAATGTCGAAAAAAAAGGAAATCATTGAATCTGGTCATCATGCGAGCACTGTTTCGATTGCCCAGAAGCTAAGCACATTGCACGAAAAAATGTTTGGAACCACTTGAAAAAGATTGCAACCCCAAGAAGCGGGTGCCAAATGAGTTAACGAGAAAAAAACTTCGTGAACAGAATTCCCATCTGAGAATCGCTGCTGATTCGTAAGTAATTTACCTACTTCTGAAATGGAGGGTAACTGGTGATGAAATTTGGATCACAAACAGCGGTGTCAAATGAAAACCATCCTGTTCGAGGGTCAATGCGCCGGCATCGACAGCTAGGACAATTTTGTTTTGTGTTTGATGGGATTAGCAAGGAAGAATTTGCTCCAAGAGAAGTCTGTAAAAATCGATTGCCCCAAATGTGTGCCAATAAGGACGAGGGTTTCTACGAGAGGCATAATTAATTAACCTTCAAAATTACAGAAAGTTATTGAGCGAAAATGCACCATTTTGACATAAATCGGATATTTATAATGTAAATAATAATTTAATGCAAAAATAATGGATTACTTTATACTTGATCAATATTAATATAAAAATTTAAGACAGACTTAATTCGCTACACCAGATCATATCAGAATATTTACTGTCTTTATTGTACACTTTTACGCTAATCTCCCTCACATGTGCTCTATTATCCTTAGATTCTCCTGTCAACCTGACATGTACTCTTAATGCATCTTCTGTAGCGCGTTATCAGCGTTCAAACATTCTTCTACGTTTCGATTTTTTAATCCATTGCATTAAGACGCACAAAACAAAATTGCAAAAACAAAGAGAAAAAAAAATAAAAAATAAAACCACTTTGTGGTTGCATGGAATTTATCGAATATTTAACTGACGCTTAAACGAGTAACTCTGTGCCTAAGTTTGTATTGAATTTCATTGTGGAAATTTTCGCAACAGAAGAAATTCATTTCTTCATGAAAACTTCAATAGCTCAAGTCAAAGAAGAAAATGATTAAAATTATAATTGCATACTTTACAATTACCGGCTTCACACAAAGTCGTGCCACAATGAGCAGGAGTGCAGTTGGGGAGTTGGGGAGTTGGGGAGTTGCAGGCTGTGGAGCTGTAGAGCTGTTGGCTGTTACTGTTTTTTAATAAGAAATTAAATATTATTTCCTGCGGCAGCCGGCATACGAGCGTTGCGCGCATTGGCTAAATCGCTCATCCTCTGCATTACTTCTTTGGCTGAGTAGTCTTCATAAGCTAATGTGTGTATGTGTGTGGGTGTGTAGTGTTGTTTTGTAGCCTTCTTTGCGAATGCTTGTGAAAAGCTTCTTAGAGTCAGCCAAGTATTTATGCAAAGCAATTCCATTGCTCTTTTTCTTACGCTATATTTTTCTCAGTCTCTTTAACGGTGTATTTGCATTGAATACCTCTCTTATTCATATATATGTGTATGTATGTGTGTGTATGCTTATTCGTGTGGCTATATGCATATTTATGGTTCTTGGACCCGCAAATTTAACATATGTATGTATGTTCATTGGTTTTGCATAAGCAACCAAGTGAGCTTTGATATGACAGATCTTCCGGTCTAAACTACTAGAAGAGTGATGGAAGTGGAAGACAGTTTCTTAAATTTGTTAAATTTGTAGCAACGGGAGTAGCTTATGTCATAAGATAAATTTGAATGTTACTTCGACTATCACCGAGACTTAATCGAGTACTGCTCAACCCTATTTTTCTAGAGAGTGCTTGATACCCAATTGGATACACTCTTCTTTTATTTTCCAATCAATGTTATTGCTTCCTTAGTGGCGATACAAAGTGAACTTGAAATCACTCAACGGCAATTAAATGATATCGAGGTCTTGATAAATCCTCCCCTCAGAGCGTTGGTGCAGGTTTTTTTCTTCTTAGTTTTCTTCTTTGGCGTAGGCAACCCCACGCGATTATAATCGAATCAGCTATAGCGCGCCAGTTGTTCCTTCCCTTCATCGTTTGGCGTCGGTTGGAAATACTACAATAAGTGAAACAACGCCACTCTCCACCGGATCCCTCCACTCCGTGGGTCTTCCTCTCCCTCTGCTTCCAGCAGCGCGTACTGACTCGAAAACTTTCAAAGCTGGAATGATCTCACATATTCGGAACACATGACCTAGCCAGTTTAGCCACTTCTTCATTCGCTGAACTATGTCAATATCGTCATATAGCTCGTGCACCTCATCGTTCCATCGACTGCGTTATTCGTTGTTGCCAATGCGCAAAGGAATACAAATCGTTCGCAAAACTTTTCTCTCGAAAACTCCTAACGCTGACTCATCAGATATTGAAATCGTCGACGATTCTGTACCACATAGTAGAACAGCAATGATAAGGCTCTTGTAGAGTTTAGTTTTGGTTCGTCGAGAGAGGACCTTGGTCTTTAATTTCCTACTCAGTCCAAAGAAACAGCTGTTGGCAAGAGGGGTTTTTCTGCGTTAGATTTCAAAGCTGACGTTATTATGGTCCGTAGATGGACGAAATTATTTACGACTCCGAGGTTATGATTGTCCACAGTGACTCGCCGTGCGGGTCCGGGAAGAGTCCATCCCAGGGCTCTCCGGTTACAAGGTCTGAGCGGAGACTTTAAACCTGGCACCACGGGAAACAGGAGCCCTCGGAACTTGCTCCGAACTGTTCGTTGCGGCAAGGCTCTTCGGAGAGTGACTGTGGTTTAAACTTAAATATGGGAAGAGTTGGTGTGGGGTGTGGTTGGCCAACTCGATGTGGAGTAGCATTGCTACCGGGTGTCGGACCAATAGCACGACAGAGGTTTTAGATGGACCTCGAGCCTAACCAAGGTGGTCAGTGTGTCCATATCAGACAACCGATTGGTACCATAATGTTAGTATTACCTTTTGTAATACTCCGTTGTGCTTTTGAACACCATGTATGTACTCACGTTAAACATCTCGGACTCTGTCCACAGTGACGTCGGAGCGAGTGTGCCGAGTGTTTGTTGGATTTCACGAGATATTTGGTCGTTTTCGTCGTTTCTCTCTTTCGGTTCGTTTCATTGTCATCCCTGGAGAAGCCAGAACTAACGGCGGGGTTTCTGAAGCCTCCAATATCACTATCAGCATACGCCAATAGTTGCACACTATGGCGGAAGATAGTGTCTTTAGTGTATTTAGCTCGGAGAGGTTCAAATGCCCTGCTTGAAACTAGTACTGTATGAATCAGTCTCAACCCATTTGGAATGGGTTTATTGTGAAGACTGAATTTCCCAAAATCTGTTGCCTCACGTCCTGACTTAGCAGGGCTAATAAGGGAAGATCAGGCATCCTGTGTCATCTCCTCTTTTGTGCCCGTCGTGCTGCAGCCGCAAACCAGAATCCACCCAACGCAAATCCAATATTAAATTTTCTTTTCTTTAGTGGTCTTTTTCATATATGACTGGATCACTTTATTCCTGCGTTCGCATCGGTTCTCTTCGATGGCAGCAGAGCCAATATTCCAATCAAGGAAGTTAACATATCACCTGTTTGTTCTAAAGAAGTAGTCACTAAAACGTTTTCAATGGTCGGCGCGTGCAATAACAGAGTGGTTAGCACTGCTTACTAACATTCGGAAAGAAAGGGCTCGAGTCCTACTTCTGTCATCCTTCAAAATTATGGAAAATTAATTATACTAATTGCCGTCGCCTCTGAAGGGAATTTCAAGCCGTCCGATTGTATTTCTGACATAAAAAAAAACTCCTCATAAAAGTTCTTTTGCCGTTCGGAGGTGGCTTTGAATATACTGTAGGTCCCTCCATTTGTTGGAAAGACATCGCTTTAGTTGTCATAAAGCACTGATGGGCGTCATCCAAGCAAAAGTATATTTCAGGGCCCTCACAGATAAATGACAGCCAAAACTTTTCCGCACTTTTTCTGAGCTTCGACATTTGGTATCATCCTCCTTTATACAATAGGTAAATACAAATACAATTCAATGTCTAAAGAATATTCATCAAAGAAATCATAATTTTGTAAGAATCTCTCATTAAATTCTTATGTCCATATGTAGTCCTTCAATTTGTGTATTCGTATACATAATTTCTTAATTCTATCTTCTGCCGCAATAAATTTCGTTAGCCAATTGACGAATTTACACAATTTCATACACTTCCTACCTCTGTCGCGCATTCAGAAATTCAAGTGTTAAGTGGCCGAAAATTACTGCTTAATTTGCATGGACCAAACTTCAATTGGATCAAGACAAATGGCGCGAAGACGCTAGACGCGAGGCGCATTGTTATAATGAGATGAAATGAAGACATAACTAGCATTGAAAACTGATTACTTTGCTTTGCTGCAGCGAGCGGCTGTGTAAGCATTTGAATTGCTTTGAAAGTAACTTGGACCTGCAGATATTTTGATTGCCTGTAGGCGGGCTGGAAAGGAGTTGCAAAGGCGAAGAGCTGCACTTCTTCTATTATTAAATCTTTTAATGCCGCCACTTATCGCATTTAACTACATATTCATACACATGCATAACAACTTTTACATAGCTCTTGGTTTACAATGGCAACGGAATAAGGAATGTTCTTGAAAATTTTATATTTTGTTATAAATGGGGAGACAGGAGGTCGATGGTCCAACGATTGAGCTATTTAAATATGGTCTAAAGATATGCCATAGTGCATGAATTTGCTTCTTTGGAAAATTTTGGTCGACAAAGTCATCTAAAGGGAGGTCCAGGAAACGTGCTGTTTCGACGGGATTGGACCAAACGAAGAGGGGGATTAGATGAGTCGGTTTAAGGGGCATGTGAAGAGGTGTTTAGTGTCGTGCAGGGCATACATTGGGTATGCTGGGCTCGAGTCTGGATAAGTAGGAGTTTAATCTGCTACAATATCCAGATCTAAGTTGTGCCAGGATCACGCGGGTCTCTCGAGGCAGCTCGAGCTCGTTGTCTGCTATGGGTGGTGGTTTAACTCCGAGTACGCCATTCACGGGAAGGGAGTCTTTGAAGGTGTTAACTGACTCCTGGTGAATGGCGTTCAGTGCTTGTCTGTACGCCGTTCTGTCCAGCGGTTGTTGCACGTGTTGCTGGATGGTGCTCTTCAAATCAAGTACACCCTTTCTGATGTGCCTAGGTGGAGGTTCAGCTTCAATAAGGTGCCTACTGGGGTGCTCCCTGCGGAACTGCTTACACAGCAAACAATTATGCTCCTTACTCGTAGCATAGATGCTTCGCTGTGCAAGTGATGCTCCGGCGACATCAGGAGGTTTCCTATCGTAGTCCTAAGGGCGGTGTTCTGGCATGCCTGTAACTTCTTCAACTGCATCTCGTTCGTTCCCGGCGCCCTGATCGGCACAGCATAGTTTACGACCGGCCGGCCAATAGGTTAACAGCAAGGTTTCTTTATCTTTACCCCAGGTGCTGCCGGCAAGCGATTTGAGTATTTTGTTGCGACCCTGGAGTTTTGCGGTAATTGCGGTCGTATGCGGAGTGGGTTGTTTACAGTCGGAATTTCTCTTCAAAATCGCTTATAAGGTGCTATCTAGCAACCTATATGAAAGCCTAAAGTGCACCACTAATGAACCGATCAGACCTTATCAGTGCGTTTTTAGACTTGGTAAATCTACCATAGATGATTATCTTTTGTCATTAAACAAACAGTTAAAACACTTGCATCTTGGCTCCCACCTGACTGTTGTCAGCCTTCTCCTTGAAATTGTAGATAATTTTGTCTATCTTGGAACTAGCATTAACACCGACAACACTGTTATCCTTGAAATTCAACTCCTGCCTACAGGTGCTAGTGAAGTCACCTCCCGACGAACCTCAGGTGTGTTAAAAATATCGAATTTCTATACATCGCGGTGTGTGAAAAAAATGGTTTGAGTTTTTATCAAATTTTCCATAAAAATGGTTTAACAATTAAGTGAATTGTTATCAAAGAGCTGAGCTGAGTCTGCTATAGTAAGGCACGGTTATGAAGAGCGGTATATGGTTAGAGCATCCAAGAAAGTCATGAAGGCGTTGGATATGACGAGGGCCAACGACGATGTAAAATTACCGAAATGTATTATAGAAGGTGGATTTGTGGATACCATGTCATAATTGAGGCTCAATCATTGTGGTGGAGGAATTTTGACTCGTCAAGACAGAAAAAGGATCCACAAGTGCGGTCGATCTTCGAATTCAGTTCTACAGTGCATCATACATTTCTGCTATAAATTCAAACGGTCAATTGGAAGTGTTGCCTACAAGCTGAACGCCATTTGAATAAAAAAAAACACCTAAATTTGTTTAAAAAAGCTAATGGTTTTTGCTTCACCATAATGCAGTTGCTCACACTTCATTGCCTTTTCGTGAACTTTTGGCTAAAAACAATACGGTATATATTACCCAGCTTTCATATATTTTTTTCTTTCGATAATGAACCCAGCATTGCCCACCTCCCGCCAAACCGATACCTGAGCCCAAACGAAGTATTGACCAAAAATCTAACCGATCTGTGACTGAAAACTAGTGACAGTTTTCCAAAATAGCCCTAACAAGTGAACTAAAAAGTAATTTGGCAATTAATGTGTGATTGAACTCCTTAGACTAAAGTTAAATGAAAGCTAAGAAGCCTGTTCTAGCTTAAGTTCCATTGAGACACCTAAATCAAGGTGTCATATAGGCAAAGTATTGGGAAGACTTCCTAAAGAAACAAATATATTTGCACTTATTTAAATTCAGGCACAAACATTTCATATCAAACCATCTAACCAAATTATTTTGGTCGATTTGCAAAAGTTCTCTATCTTCAGTAGAACGAACTGATTTAAAGAGCTTGACGTCATCTGCGTACATGAGTGTTTTAAAATGAAGAACCACATTTGTAAGGTCTTCGATGAATATTAAGAAGAGTGAGCGGCCGAGGTGACTGCCTTGAAGAACACCAGATAATACTGATATTTCACGTGAATGACAATTTTTAGAAAATACTGAAGTACAATCGAATCCTCTGGAGATAGAAAGTTAGAAATAAATTTTAAAGCGAAGTATAGAATGAGAGACTGTGCCTAAAAAACAACTGACATACTATTGGCTATAATAGATTAAGGGGTTATATACAGTTAATGGGCCAGAATTTTTTTTGAGAAGTCTTTAGAATTTATTGATTCAAAAAGTCTACATACTTATTATGGAATTATTCAACAATATTTTAAGCCTTACAACTGGTAAAAATATTTCTCTGGAGAAGAGCTACAGCTGAAATTAAAAAAACCAAACAGATTTCATTAAAGTAAATCTAGTGATTAATCTTGAAGGAATAAGCAAAAAAATTTTTTTTGTCAAAATGGCGCCTTCTCAAAGAAAAAAGTCGATTTTTTAGCGAAATTTCGATTTTAAATTGTTTATAAAAAAAGTATTTATGGGAAAAAAAACCTTCTATTAATCACTGAAGAATATATTCAAAAAGCTTGTGTTAAAATTTTAGACAAATCGGTTCAGCCGTTTTCGAGTTATAGTGGTCACCGACTTTGAAAACACATTTCTTAGAAAAACGCGTTTAAAGTTATACTTACCATATACCTACTTCCAAGCGCTCCGAAACGTCTTTACAAATGTGCGTGTAACTTCGAAAATATTTGCCGGATCGATTTGAGATTTCTTGTGTGTATTCTTAAATATATGTAGATACAAAAAAATAAAATAAAAAAAATCGATTCTTTGAAAATCATAACTGTATATAACCCCTTAAACGATGCGCCGATTAAAGACAATGAATAATATCTCAAAAACTTACCTTATATGCAAAATCACTAACACAATTGCTTTATTTAATGGGATATCCATTTCGTGGATTCAAAGTATAGGTCTGCAGCCAGCTGACCATTCATTATGCCGCATATACGTCGATTGGTTGCTTGAGCTTGAAAATTTTCTTCAGCGACGAGGCACATTTTTCACTCGGGGGATATGTAAATAAGCAAAATTACCTCATTTGGGGCACCAGGAATCCTCAAATGATTGGCCATTAGCAACATATAGGCCATGAATTCTTTGGAAACTACAACGGAAAGACTGTTACTATCAACTGACACGAGCGAATATGGCTGTGAAATTTCCTGGTCGCGTAATCTTTCGCCCTGGCGGTGTCAAATGGTCGCCTAGATTGTGGGACTTAACACCGGTGGATCTTTTTTTTGTGTGGCAACGCTAAATACTGTGTTTACACCTTAACTCTTGAGCACTTGAAAACCAAAACTTGTTAAGTTATGGCTGAGATATCGTTCCATGTAAGCCGGGAAGTCGTTGAAAATTATCTTAAATAATTCTAAGTTTGCTGAAATCGAGTGGTGGTTATTTGAATGAAGCAGTGTTTGTTGAAACTTTATAATAAAAAGGAGTTTGATGAGAAAAAAAAAATATTTTCAATTGTTAAACGTACTTTATTTTGTATGATTGAAATTTATGAAATGCGCATTAATGTCCTAAAAATATCATCAAATCAATTAACACATCTAAGCTGACTTGTACTTACTTAAAATTCAATTCAAACTTTATCTTCTCTCGATGGCATTACTCCCTGAGAGTGAGAATGAAATGAAGATCAGCGGAAGGAAACGCAAAAGTGTAATGTAATTTGCATTTTGCTACACAAACACGAACGAAAGTTGCGAACCAGTTGAAACATGAAGGTAGCAGCAACAACAACAAACTGATATTGTACGAAAGGATGCAGGACACTGCTCAGGCACGTTTTTGTATTAAAATAATTGGGTAAGCAAAAGAGTGAAGCAGAATAAAGTAAACCAAAAGCGGTTGAGTAGCTGGCAGGCATTCAATTCAGATGCAGAGAAGCAATAAGCAAAAAAAAAAAAACAACAACAACAACAACAAACAATAACAGCTAGAGCAACATGCCGTCCGACAATCAACGCGGAAAGTCTTATCGAAATAAATACACAATAATTTGCAATGTTTACAAGACGACCGTCGGAAGCGCCACAATGCGAAGAAGACATTTCACAATGCATTGCAAAATCGCAACATTGTATGGTATATTTACCGACAGCCAACGGCCAAAACTGCAGCTCCGGCACTCAATCGGCAAACTCACTGGAGTCCCACTTCAACTTTGCACTTTGAGCAATTAAATATGTCATTGTTAAGGCGGCGTTGCGACAAACGCACACAGCCGTGGAAACACAAATATGTACAAAAGAAAACTTTGCAGATTAGTGCTAAGAATAAATAGAAATTCGAAATGGAAGATTCCAGTACTGTAATATGCTGACAGGAGCTGTTTTGTGAACAACTAATGCTGGTTGTAAATGTTCTCGCTTTTCCATGAAAATCCTCTTTTGCTTAGAAAGACTCCTTTTGGGCGGTTAATTACGAATTTTGGATTTTGGTTAAGTGTGTAACGGTATTTAATTGGAAAAATATTAGTAAAATTTGTGCCAATATTGTAAAGTAGATTAGCACACTTTATCAGGTCCGCACTTTATAGCGAGTAATTCTTGTGTTTTAGTATAAAGTGAAACTGTGTGCAAACTACTCCACCCACACAGTGGCACCGTAGACAGCTTAAGAGTTAAACTGGAGCTCTAGTGCTCGAAAATATATTTTACTGCTAAATTGTGTAGCTTTTTGCACCGAGAAATTATAAGACGGTAGCAATAGTCGAATGGTTGGCATTCGAGAGCGGTTTACTGGTCGCAACAAAAACTTATTTTCTGTTTGTTCGTTCTTTTCTTTGTCTTATTCTCCCTTCCTTTGCGTTGGCAGTGACATCTGTCGGCAAGTACTAGTGAATTTTGACCCTAGTTAAACGACGACAAAGTTGTATTCGGTGTGTGTTAAGTGCGTAAGTGAGTGGAAAAGGAGTTGTTCTCGTCAGAACGGTTCCTCTATTAAGATACGCTAGCTAAACGGGATGCTCTGTGCGTGCATTCCGTAAAAAGCGTTGTCGCTCTTCTATATATTACGACGAGGGGAAAGTGTATGCCGGTAGGCTTGGTGTGAAATAATGGCGCTGTATAAAACGGGAGCATTGAGTAAAGGGAGCGGCGCATCCTCGCTAGAGAATTCTGGTGGCCGTCGTGTAGCTTTCGAAGTAGAACACTACTTTTGCAATCGGGCATTGTATTTCAGTGCTTATAGAAATAATATAAGAATAAATGTATCGTCAATTCTATTATGATTGAATTGAGAATAAGGTCAGTCGAGTGTGTAAAATTTATTGCCAGATAGTTGGTAGAACCGAAGTTTTGCGGCACAACTGGAGGAGCACCGCCGTTGTGACACACACCCGACCGGGCAACCGCTATATCGCTTGTTCTTTGTTAACGTTTCTGTTGGTACGACAGGCGGGTTAAATATACCCCCGGTAGCATGGGAGTAATGGGAGTGGTTTGGTAGGACCACATTTCGAGTGCAATTCAAAATAATATTTTATTTTATTTGCTTGTGAAAATTATTACCAATGAACCGAAATAACCAAAATTGGCCTGGGTGAATCCAATGCCATAGATCGTAAGCCACCACCACAACCTTTTCTATTCGCCAATTTTTGAATTTCCGATTTGCTGCCTAATTGAATTAAGTATCTCGGTGTCATCGTTGATAAAAACATTAACACAGGAGCTATTCTGCAATTAACAGTCCAATAAAGCACTACATATTTGAAATATCTGTAGAAGAGCCATTACACCTAAATGGGAAACTAACAAATGGGGCAGCGCTTTAATGGCTCCTTGGAAACATTAAACTCTTTTAAAAGAAAATAAATATACAACACAATCTGGACCTCTTATATATATAGTAATTTATGTATATACTCGTATGTATTCCATTTGCTGGATAACCAACAAGACGCAATACTACCAATTGACGAGATGCCAACTTCATTATACCCCTCTCGTAGAAGGCTGCGTCCCTATTGGCAAAAAACTCGGAGAGCCAATTTTCACAGGTCTCTCTTGAGGCCAACTTCTCACCATTAAGCGCGTTCGCCATGGACAGGAAAAGATGGTAATCACTTGGTGCCAGGTCTGGACTATAAGGTGGGTGCTTTAGGACCTCCCATTCGAGCTCCTGGAGCTTCTGGCGCGTCACCAAAGACGTGTGTGGCCTGGCGTTGTCCTGATGGAATACATTTCGGGCTCTGTTGATTAAAGATGGTCTCTTCTGGATGAGTGCTGCCTTCAAGTGGTCCAGTGGTTAGAATGAGAGGGCCGAATTGAGCGTTTGGCCATAGGGGAGCAGCTCGTAGTAGATGATTCCTTGCCAAACCCACCAAACACACAGCAAAACTTTCCTGGCCGTCAATCATGGCTTGGCCACCATTTCCGCCAGCTCACCGCGTTTCGACCACGACCGATTTTGCTTGACGTTGTCGTAAGTGATCCACTTTTCATCACCAGTCACCAAATGCTTCAGAAATGGGTCGATTTTATTGCGATTCAGCAGCGATTCTCAGATGCAAATTCGGTCCATCATGTTTTTTTCCGTTAGTTCATGTGGCACCCAAACATCGAGCTTCTTTTTGAATCCATGGTTATGCAAATGGTTCCAAACGGTTTTCTGGCTTATCTTTAGTTCCTCAGCAATTAAATAAGTGCTCACGTGACGGCCTCTTTCCCCTATTTCCATGATTTTATCGCAATTTCCGACGACAGGCTTCCGACGCGTGGTGCATCTTTGACATCGAAATTACCGGAATGGAACTTAGCGAACCACTTTTGTGCTACACGTTCGTGTACAGTATCGGGCCCATAAACTAAATTAATTTGTTCAGTCGCTTTGGCTGCTTTTTCGCCTTGATCGAAGAAAAATTGTAAAATTTAGCGAATTTTCTCTTTGCTGGTGTCCATCTTTGACGAGCGCTCACAGCGTACTGAGTCAATCAATCGAAAAACTGTCAAAGACAAACTCTTAGCGCGAATAAACACGTTTTCATAGCCGTATAGTATGACATGATGCGTCACGCAACACTAGTACTATGGACAATAACGCCATCTATTAGATTAAAACCGAACGAACTTTTTAGATTAATTAATTTTCTATAATCGAGTCCTAGCCATCCTGGCAATGCTGAACATTAGCCGTTTAAGTAAAAAACGAAAGTAATTTATTTTATCAAAAGGTATGCTTTTTGGGTTTCAAGTAAAAAAAAATTATTTAAATTTAATTTTTACCATCAATCTAATATGCGAATACATAATGTCCACATATTTTACATATACAATAATTTCAATACGCTTATTGTTCTATGTACACACATTCCTCTTCCATTGCTTTGATTAATTTTTTGTTTGGTTTGTTGCTGCGTAGGTTAGCTCTTTGGCTTTTCGGTGGTTAAATTCTTGTCTGCCGTCGCTGATTTTACTGTGGTGTCTTCATTTGAAGGAATGCTAAAATTGATGACTAGTTGCTTACACTTTGATTATTGTGAGTGATTTTCAGTTAATTTTACGGTCGCATCATTTACTATTACTCATACTCGTATGGTTGAAGAATTTGCTGGTTTTCTTCTCGCTGTGTATATGATGGTAATTCCCAAGCTAGTTTTGTATTTATATAAATATGTATCTGTATATTGTAATGAGTACGAGTGTGTGTGTCATATGAGTGACGCTCTAAATTTTTTACCTATATTTTTATATTGTTCACACTTATCAACACAGTTTATGGTATAATCTGCCACAAAATGAATAATATTTCATTAATTCTATTAGTTAAAGTCCTCAATATTCATTATTCAAGCTAAAAAAAAAAATGCTTAAGTGCACATTATTTTTCCTAGTGAAATACATACATATTTACGATTGAAACTATTTTAGAAAGAGTGAATATCCTTTCGATATTTGTTGGAGTAGTATGTGTGATTGAGTTTAAAAATGATAGTGTGAAATATCTGCATATCTAACATTATATGATTAAGGTGGCCTTTCAATCAACAATAAAAATGAACTCCTAACGTAAATCAACATTAGACCAGAAATAATGACATAGAAGCGACTCGATAGACTGAGGGTAATGAGTGGGTGGATAGTCGGGTGCATGAGTGCAGCGGAGGAGAAATTAGTCAGATACAGCTATATGTTACAATATATTTAGTGAAATAATATTCATAGGCCAGCGGGATATAATAATTTTTAACATAATAATTAAAGGTTGGCCATGTCGTATGAGCAACATTTAGTCAACACGTGGAAAAGGCCAAAAAAGTTTAATTTAAACATAATAAAAAAAGGTATTGAAATACATGAAAATTATGCTCGCTCGCGATTTTTCGAACAAAATTTTTTTTTTCAGCGACGAGGTACCGCTCACTCGAAGGATATGTAAGTAAGTAAAATTCTCTCATTTGGGGCTGCAAGAATCCCAAAAAAAAGTACTGTCTGGTGCGCTCTTTGGTTGGGAGGTGTGATTAGACCATATTAGGTACATTTCAAAACTACAACGGCGAGACTGTGGCAGTCAATTCGAAACGTTATGGACGTATGATAATCGACTTTTTTTGGCTTAAAATGGTGTTACATGGCGAGTGAAATTTCCAAGCTACTCTTTCGTCTCTCGTCTTGGAGATGTCAATTGCCAACGAAATCGTACGATTTGATACCGATGGACTTTTTTGGGAAAACCTGTATTTATATGAATAAACCTTTAACTCTTGAGCCCGTGAGTAGCAAAATTCGTTAAGTTATGGCTGAGATACTGTTCAATATTAGCCGAAAAGTGATTGAGGCGAGGATTTAACTCTTAAAGTTGTTGTGTTATACTTTAAAAAATTTTGAAGAACCCGAAAGATGGTAAACTGAAATTTAGATATCGTACTAAACTATAAAGGAAAAGTCCTTTTTGTGAACTGGAGTCAGTAGTTAAAATTAAATGTTATTATGGACATATGCCGGAGATGGTTATACCACATTTTTATATACGAGTACGTACATACATATAAACTAGAGCCAAGAACTTTTCAAGCCCATATATCCCTGATACCATTTAATGTTTGCAACTAAAAAGCAATATTATCGAAATTTAACAGAGAAAACTACTCCTTATTAAGAGGCTGACTAAAATGGTTATAGATAAAATTCAAATCAATCAAGTTTGATTCGATTTAAGTCAACTAAGACAGTCTCTTCCATTTTATAACTATCAAAAAGTAAATCTATTTTACTTATTCTTCATCATCCTCTTCGAATGGTGTGTTTTTTTATACCTTTTTTGGTGGCGTCTCTATATTAGACGCGCTTTGAATTATGCCTACATGCACATTTTTAAGTACGAGTGCATGTGTAGCGTATAATTAGTCAAATTCATAAATATAATTGAAAATAATGTTTAATATCATTCCAATTAGAATAATTAAATAATTATTTTCTTCATAAAATTCACGTATTTTTCAAACCGCCGCAAAAAAGCAATCGCCTATCCTCCTTCATAATTCAACTCATAATAAAATTTTGTAAACGTGACTGAAAGCGATGTACCGAAATTGTTGTTGTACTGCTGTACGAGTAATGACAAAGGACGAAGTACACTTCGTAAGCGAACGTAATAGGTGCCTTGGAGCCTCGGAAGAGGCGGTCGCTATAATATGGGCTGGCATTGCGTTGGGCAAACCAACAAAAAAAAAAAAAAAAAAAAACAAAAAGAAAAGGAAGACTTCAAAACAGTATGAGGAGAAATTACATGAATACAACAGTTGCAACATGTTGCAAGAGGTGGAGCAAATGATACGAATAAAGTAACTACTACTACACGGTTAGGTGACAATTAATAAACAGATATAAAATATAATATTTTTAACAAAATGCTTGTATATATAAAAGTAATTATTTAGTTCCATAAAAATTAAATTGCATTTAATATAAAAAAAAAAAACAAACTTTGGCACGCTACTAAGCGGCAAGGCGCGTTCATCAATTTTGCCTGAATTTTGAAAAAAAAAAATGTTAATTTTATGTATTGCATTCATTCGTAGTTTGGTAAATTTTTTTACTGTAAATATTTACTGGCGCACATAAGCAAGCTTGTTGCCAATTGGTTGCGTCAGCAGTACATATGTAAATGAAATACACATATATATATGTATGTGCTCATTCTGTAGCCAACAATAAAATAGCAACAATGTGGACTGTTTCTAAAACCATATCGAAATGTGTAACTTCCACATTCAGCTGTAGTGGAGGAGAGAAAGAACAAATGTACAACAAAATGAATTGAATTGAAATAAAAAGAAAAATAAATGTACATTTACATATATCTGAGCCTTATGTTTAACCCTCTGAGTGCCAGGAAATTAGACAAGTTTTTCTTTCAAATTCGCAGTTTTTAATTTTTGAAGAGTTAATACTACCGTTCGGATGGTCGAGTCCTGATCTGACCAAAATCCAAAAATTATGGAAAATTAATTTAAATACAAAATTAAATTGCGGTCACCCCTCAGCAGGGAAAGTCAAGCATTCCGATTATATTCTGACACGATTATATTCTCCGACCAAGCAAGAATAATGTTTATGTTTATGTTTATGTTTATGTTTATGTTTATGTGTATGTTTATGTTTATGTTTATGTTTATGTTTATGTTTATGTTTATGTTTATGTTTATGTTTATGTTTATGTTTATGTTTATGTTTATGTTTATGTTTATGTTTATGTTTATGTTTATGTTTATGTTTATGTTTATGTTTATGTTTATGTTTATGTTTATGTTTATGTTTATGTTTATGTTTATGTTTATGTTTATGTTTATGTTTATGTTTATGTTTATGTTTATGTTTATGTTTATGTTTATGTTTATGTTTATGTTTATGTTTATGTTTATGTTTATGTTTATGTTTATGTTTATGTTTATGTTTATGTTTATGTTTATGTTTATGTTTATGTTTATGTTTATGTTTATGTTTATGTTTATGTTTATGTTTATGTTTATGTTTATGTTTATGTTTATGTTTATGTTTATGTTTATGTTTATGTTTATGTTTATGTTTATGTTTATGTTTATGTTTATGTTTATGTTTATGTTTATGTTTATGTTTATGTTTATGTTTATGTTTATGTTTATGTTTATGTTTATGTTTATGTTT
>JAWMAG010000006.1:23472500-23522500 GCA_037013455.1 Ceratitis rosa
AGCGGAGCCTTCTACCTTACGGAGCTCACGGATTCTAGTTCTGGCCAGACCAAAATTAATTAAAAAAAATAATTTAAATCAAAAAATGCTGTTAAATTTTTCTAATTACGATCGTCCTTCGGCAGAAAATGTCAAGCTCTCCGAGCGTATTTCTGACACGAAACAAAAGTTCAGACGTATTTCTGACATGAAACAAGTGCAGATCTCTTCATTTGTTGGAAAAAACATCAAGATCCACACCTCAAGTTGGAGTAGGAGCTCGGCTGGCAGTCGGTTCAGCGATGCAAAAAACATGATTTCTAAAATCAATGGGGAATTATTAGTAAGATCAGTTTGCATTTCTGTTTGTCTTTATTTTCAAATTGGAAAAGTGAGCTTGGCAAACGAATTCTCGGTCATTTGTGGTGCCAAGCTCTTTGTAGTCCTAGTGAAGGACTTTTTTATGGCGAGGCTTGGCAGTTTGATGCATAACCGCTTTCAAAATTATATGGATTAACAGCAAGCAAAGCAATAGGTATTCGAAAATGTCTAAAAAAACAACAGCTGGTATGAAGAGGATTGCCGTGCCGCAGTGGAGAGATCGCCCCTCGCAATGTTGAGATCGCCCACTAAAAGTGCGGGGTGGGATAGATATCTAAAATTGACGCATGTGCGGATAAAAATATAAAGATCGAATCAGATTCTGGTAAGGCACAAAGGGGTGATCTAATAACTGATGCCCAGAGTATACTAAATTTATGGAGGGAACACTTATGCAGCCTGCTAAATGGCAGTGAAGATCGCGAACCCGAAACGCTAAATGATGATGGTGTAAAGAACGCTCCACTACCCAACTATTCGAATAGCTATTGCCCGCTTAAAGAACAACAAAGCGGCTGGAGCCGATGGCTTACCAGCTGACCTCTTTGAACTATCCGATACCAAACGATGTTTTACACAAGGTGATTCTTTATTATGTGACTTCTTTAATTTATTGCCGGAGTAAATAATACGAGCTGCAGCGCTGAATAGAGAAGGTACAAGCTTCTATAAGAGTGTACAGCTGCTGGTGTATGCTGATGATATTGAAATCTTAAAACCCGTGCCGTGAATTCTGGTTTCTCTAGACTAGATAAGGAAGCGAAGAATATTGGTCTGGCAGTAAACGAGGGTAAGACGAAATATCTGCTGTTCTCGAAACAAATTACTTTTGACAGTCATAACTTTGAAGTTGTAGATAACTCTACATCTATCTTGGATTCAGCATTAACACCAACAACAATGTCAGTCGCAGAATTACACTTGCCAGCAGGTGCTACTTGGTCCTCTCTCGACGAGCAAGGACCAAACTCTACAAAACGATGATAACATCATATAAGTCGGCGTTAGGAGTTTTCGAGAGAAAAGTTTTATATCCGCCCGTGAGAGCAGAGGAAGAAGAAGACCCCCACTCTGTTAGAAAGACCAGGTAGAGTAGAACCTTGCAGTACTTAGTATTTCCAATTGGTACCAAACAGCGAAATTAAGGAACGAATGGTTTAACTCGGCTATAATCGCGTAAGCGGTGTCTACCCAGGAGAAGAAGAAGAAGTTTGAATTCTATTTAAACATTATTATTAATTTTCGGTAGCCTTTAGGCTGATTTTAGGAAAAAATTTATGGCTTATCTCATTTGTAGGAAAAACAAATCATTGCTGTAAAGTTCCGTTTGTCTTAAATTGAGTGTGAAGCCAAGTGGCACTTTACTCTCCAACTCTATTGTTCATCGAGGAAGTATGGAACAATTTGTAAAGGGCTTTGTCGAATTCGGATGCCAAGAATAGCTGCGTAGGGTGTTACGTTTCTTCCACTTAATATAGCGAGTCATGCGCCTCCCAGCAGATTAATATACAACTATGTCCTTATCTCGCCACATTTTTAGGACACAGTTGAGTTGAGCAGAAATTAATGAAAAACGGCAACACTGGAATCCTCTCACAATACTTTCCTAAACTCAAATATGTAACTCTCTGTTTTTCTCTTCACACGAAGCGGCGACCACGATGCCGAAGTTCGTCGTAAACATTGCAAAAGCTTACAAACCGCATCTGAAATGCTTCTACTGACACAAATACGAAGACAAATACATACATACACATATGTACGTACGTACAGACACAACTAGAATGTGGTAATGAGATTTCCGTTACTCTCAACGTAATAACAGACATACACGTACATTGCATACTTTACGGCTGTTGCAACATACGTTGCATGAATGCTCGTTGCATTAACACGTTAACAGCAGCGCAGACTTGCAACTTGTTGTCTGAACAGTAAGCACTCGTTTCAATGCTGCAACGTATGCATGGTAGAAAAGGGCAGCATGACGTCAGCGTCAGTGACTGTGTGCGCGTGTGTGAGTTGTAGCAAGTGTACCGTTATAAGAAGTGCGCCTTTACATGCATGTTGCATGAGGTTCGTTTGAAAATGCGCATAGAAATGTGGCACTGTAAGTTACTCTTTTGGTGAAGATAAGTTGCAGTCGTTGCATGTTATGTTGGCTGTCACAACTTGTTATTGTCGCTCACTCACACACACATACACGTACACACGCACACTGGATTGGTGTGTGATTGGTTGGCAACAAAAACAAAAGCAAAGTACAAGTACATGGTTGCAACATGCATTGTGGCACTTGCAAATATGTGTATGTGTATGCGTATGTGTGTATATATGTGTGTGTGCAGCTAAAAACAACAATAATTGTAAAATCTACTCAAACACACACAAGTACTTGTACGTTATGCGGTAGCATGTGCTTATAGGAGTGAGACAAGTAAATGCCACAAACAGGCACGGTCACACACGCGCCACGCTTCAAAAGGGACACAAGCACAAGCAGGGCAGGCGCGGGAGGCGCCAACGTTATTTACAATATGCAATGGCACATATTTATGTATATATATATATATATTTGTGTGCGTGTGTGTCTGTGTTATTGCGCGCGTGGCATGATAACTAAAAATTGCAACTCGCCACTGCATGCCACACTCAAGCAACGCACCGCACTTCACTACACATTTGCATCGAATCGCTCGCAAACTTCAGTCGAACTTGAACGCTCCGCTAGTAAGGACGTAAGGACGCCGCAGCAGAGAATTGTTGCAACTAAACTAAAATGGAAATTTGCATTGCTTACAGTGTAAAAGTGCAATCAAAAATTAAAGTTGAAAAATATGCGTTACTAAAATTGGCAAATAATTAATGAAAATTTAAATTTAATTAAGCAAAAAAAAAAAAAAAATTCAAAATTTTTTTCTTCGCAAATCTAAAAATAAAAACATTTTACATGTACAGTGCGCCGATATCCGTAGTGTGTGTATGTGTGCATAAATAGCTAGTCAACTGAAAAGAAGAATAAAACATAAAGAAAAAGAGGAACAGCAAAATAATCCGAAAAAAAACAAACAAAAACAAAAGATATTAGCCACACATTAGTAAGAGTTCTCTTGCACTTGTAGTAGCACCATTTAACAGTGTTGATAAGAAAATCTGATTTAATATTTAGCTTTGATTTCTTTCACCGTGGAGTAGGCGTAATGAAATACTGTTAAGTGCAGGCGCATTACATGTAGTACTGTTATTACTGCCAAGGGCCGTAGACAAGCAGTAGAAAGGGTAGAAAGGGTAGAAAGGGTGTCAAGCCCGTACAGTAGCTGAGAAAAAAGAGAGCGCAACCGGCTTTTGTATTGTTATTACACAGTGGTGTAGTGGTAGTGGTAAGGGCAGGCAGACAGATAGCAACTCAGTGTGAAAGTAAAGTTTTTTTTAACTTTTTTGATTTATTTATCTTATGCACTGTTGTTGCTTTTTTTGCTACGAGTTGGAGTAGGTGCAGAAAATACGATTTTATCTTGTATTTATTAGCGCTCACTTCACGCTTTTATTGTTATCTGCTTATTGTTATCCTTTAATAGTGATCTTTTGTATTACTTTCGTTGTGTCTCGCTTCTCGCTTCTCGCCATTGCTAAGCAGTGCTTTTCTGTTACCATATCAACAATAGGCATAAATGATAGAAGCTGAGTACTCGTATGACCTGTTTTGCTGTAGAGAGTGGGAATTTTTCTTCTGGCGTCGATTGTGCTGCCATTTATTTACGCACACACATACATAAACATGTCCAAAATGTGTAGGTAAGCTGACATTCAATGGCTGGCAAACTGTTGCTAGTTGAGCCACTTTTTTCTTGTGTGTGCATTAAACATCTATTATTAGCGCTGATGTACGTGTAGATGATGAAGCGAGAAAATTAATTTGCACAATTTTGTTTTTGGTTTTTTATTTTTTGTTTTGTTTTTTGTTTGGAGGTTTACATGCGAATTTAAGTTGCTGAATTTTACACGTATTATGAGTACTAGTTATTAAAAATGCATAAAAGCGATTAATATTATATATTTTAGGTGCTGAAAAAAGAAATTTTTAAAAAATTATTTAAAATAAAATAAAAATTAAAAAATATTATAATTAAATTAATTATTTTTGATAAACCACATGCATTTTAATTTAATTTAATTTTAAAATTGTTTATAATAATAATAATTTTTAGTGTTGAACAGAGCTTTAGTAACAAAAAATAAATAAAAATTAAAAACTTAAAATATTAACTCCAAATATCTGCTGATTATTTCAAACGATAAACTTAAAAAGTGTAGTGAAATTTTAATATTTTTTTTTAATTAATTAATTTTTATACAACATAAATTTTTATATTTTTTAAATTGGTATAAAATTCAGTAAAAAAATTAACATAGGTATATGCATTTTTTAATTATTATAAACGCAAATTCATTTGTATTTACATATTTATTTTATTATTATAACTCAGTGCATTGCTATAAATTGAGTGAAAAAGAACTTATTTTTATTAATTAATTAAAAAAAAAATAGATGGAATTTGGGGTTCTCAAGATTTTATGAAATTAATTCAAAAATTTTCATAAAAAAAATTTGGAAAACAAGTAGTGCAAAAATCGAAGAAAAAAATACTTGCAAGTTAAGTGGGCAATTTTTGCAAAAAAAAAACTTCGAATTAAATTTTAGAATCTCAATAAAGGCTTATGCCAGTTTTTTTTTGGAAAACAATTTTTTTTTCTAAACTATTGTATAATAGCAAGTTAGTATTATATTTTTAACAGCAGAACCAGTAAGTTTTTTGAATGCTAATTATTAGCTGTTTTTTTTACTAATTTCAAATGTTTACTTTATTCTAAAAAAAAAAAAAAAAAAATGAATTATATTCAATTACTAAACAAAATTTTTTTCGTGTAAAGAGGAATTTTTAAGTTTAAATTGCATGCAGTTAGAAAAGCTGGAGTATGCTTCCTTTAATTTTAAAATTTTGTATTATTTAATAAAAAAATTGCGTATTAATCTACTAATTTTTGGATTACGATGTTGAACTCGAAGTAGTCATTTTATTATATATGTATGTATATCTAAATATTTATATTTTTTTTATTTTTATTATTTTTTGTTTAATGAGCTGAAAATTGACTCATGAGTTTGGTCATAAAAAAATTGAAATTAAAAATATTATATATAATAAAGAAATTAAGGTTTATTAATTAATAAGCATATTTTCTTATTGGAAAATATTAATTTTTTTAGCGCTTATATTTAAATATTTTAAATTAATAATTAAAGCACAAATTTAAAGTTGCACGCTAAATAATCTATTTTAAAATTCTTTAAATCTGAGTGCTTTACACGCATTCAGTGAATTAATATTTTTTTTTTGTTTTAAGTTTATGATCTTTAATTGAAGTAATTTTGCTTTTTTGGCGAATTGAATATTTTTGTTATACAACAGACTTCTTCTGACAGAGATCGAATCGACGGATCCTGATTTAACAGGCGAGTGCTGTGACCAGTGAGCCAAAATCAGCCAAGTAATTTTTTGCTGTAATCAATTAAAGCTCATTAACTTATAACAAAGTATTAGTAATATAGGCTGCGTAAAAAATTAATAAGATTTTTTTTATTGATATCAACATAAGCTCATTCAATGCAGTCAGCCGTAAATTTATTTCCTTCACTTAAAATAATCCACATTCAATCATTCCCTGTTCAAGAGTACTTCATTATCAAAGAATGACAGTATTTAGTAAAAAATTATATTTTTCAAAAGTTGCCACCATTCAAAGAAAGTTTTGGTCTAGCAAAAAGTAATATATAATTTTTGCATTAAATTGAAGGCTTCACCTAGCGCAGTTATAGAATGCGAGATAAAGATCACTAAAACCAATTATTCCAAACATGATGGATTACTATTTACTTGACCTAATAAATTTTTTAATTTTAAATCTTAATTTTTGTAAAGTTATTATTTCAAAATATTTGAAATGAAAAATATATTTACTTAGATATTTAAAAATTTACGCTGAGCGCTCTTTAGTTCTTCAGTAGTAAGCTAGCTAATTGGGGATTTTTGCTGTGGTCTAGGTAAATTTATAAAATAAAAAATATTTGTAGTCAAATCAATTGAAATGCACAAAACAACAAAATAAATTTAATTGGAACGTGTAATTTATGCGCGCGATGCCGTTATTAATAGCAAAACTGAAATAATAAAGATAAAATCAAAATAACAAAGCCAAAAAAAAAAATTATTTACACAAAGTGGAAGTTGGAGTCTTGCAAAGACTACAATCAACCAAAGGTGAGTGATTGATTATTATTTGTTAACTTATTAATATAAAAATGTTAATTTGGTTTACAACTAGTAAAATACCTAATAAACTTAAAATACAGAAGAAAATTTTAAAAAGTTTTGAATTTTTGGTTTAAGTTTTTAAAAATTTTCACGTATTTATATTTCAATTTTGAACTAATAAATTACTAAAAAAAATTATACTCGTTATTTTGAGCTCAAAAATATTAAAATAAAATAATTCCATAAGTTTCGAAAATTCTATGTAAAATTAGCTGATTAATTAGAAATATGTTGATATTTACGAAAACCAGTTAATTTAATTGGATTTCCTCTAGAAATATTAGTGAAATTCCAGAATATACATAAAAATTGTTCATATTAAAAAAATCATATTTTTTGAACCGAAATTGACAAAGTCTACTTACTAACTTACTATAAAAATAAGTAATAATGCTTAATGGAGTGGCTGAAATAGGAGATTACGGACCCATTTACGAGCCATTGAAGAGGCACAATATGCTGTGGTGCAATCGTTTATAAGCAATAATTCTTTTAAATAAGTATTTTTCAATTTTAAAATGTTTAAAAAGTAAATGAAAAGGAAACTCTACAACTTTTGAAAACGATAATAATTTTTTCTAATTTAAATATGAAACTACATATTTTATCAAAATGTATATATTAAGTAAAAAGTATGAATTTTCAACCTAAAATAATAGTAAAACTTGAACAATTTCCATACCTTTTTTTAGTTAAACTAATAAATTAATAAAATTAACAGGATTTACCATTAAATCGATCTATAATATTAGAAATTGGCAGGCAAAATTCATCTCTTCAGGTGATGCGAGAATCCAATTTCCAATATTTTCCACCTTTTCTCATATTCAAAATATATTATGTATTTTTAGTTTAAAAAATATCCAAATATTTTGTCGATATATTTATTTTTTTAATGATTTTAATTTCTGAAATAAGATACATACCAGGTGCGTTTGTTGAAGTGTGCCGGTTTTACTAGTAGATGTCGCTAGCAATATGTATAAATTTCTATGATTTGGCATGAATGTAATTTTTTTCTATTGACATTAACCTACAAAAATATGCAAGTCACATTCCGCCAAAATAATAGCGTCATATTTGTTTAACTCAGTGAATATGTCGAGTTTCGTTCCAAGTAAATCGCATTTGCGGCATTCGTTGCTTTTCTTATTTCATCTAAAGAAAAAAGCAGCTGAAGCTCACCGGTTGCTGGTAGAAACTTATGGTGAACATGCTCCAGTGATTACAAAATGTGAGACATGGTTTCGTCAATTTAAAAGTGGAGATTTCGATTTGACAGACAATGAACATCCTGGTGCAGCGAAAAAGTTCGAAGACGAGGAATTGCATAATGATCCAACCCAATCGCAACAAAAATTGGCAGAAACACTACATGTGACTCGAGGAGCAATTTGCCAACGTTTAAAAGCCATGAGAAAGATCCAGAAGTATGGAAAATAGGTGCCACACCAGCTGAAAGATAGACAAATGGAAAATCGAAAAACCGTTTGTTAAATGCTGCTTCAACGATTCGAAAGGAAATCTTTTCGGCATCGAATTGTCACGGGGGACGAAAAATGGATTTATTTTGAGAACCCAAAACGAAAAAAATCATGGCTTTCCCCTGGTGAATCTGGCTCATCGACTGCAAGGCCAAATCGCTATGACCGTAAGACAATGCTCTGTGTTTGGTGGGACCAGTGTGGTGTGGTATACCACGAGTTGTTAAAACCTGGTGAAACGGTAATCACGTCGCTAACGACAACAAATGATCAATTTGAATCATGCGTTGATCGAAAAACGGTCGGAATGGGCCCGAAGACATGGCAAAGTTATCTTGCAACATGACTACGCGCCGTGTCATAGTGTATGCTGGGCTAAGCAACAACCTAGACATTTTCCATTTGCTGTACGAATTTATTTGGATAGAACCAAGGGATCACGTAACAGATAGTTATTTTTATTTCACTTAAACAAAATGTTTTCAAATTTGTCTTCAGTACAATCGATCCATCCTACATAATGCCGGCCTGCTTGTGATAAAACCTGCAAATCGATCGGAATCGCAGAATTCTATTGAGGAATTTGTTCTAAGTCAGCATGCTACGGTGTCTTGGAATGATAAAGAATGATACCAATGAAGGAAAACTGAGTGACCAACAATGCTTTGTGAATGTTATCCAAAACTTGCTTGGAAACAGTAAACCAGAAAAGAATCATTAGTAAATGAACTACATATATATATCATATAAAGCTTTGAGTTGTAAAATGTTATCAAAAATGCATGTCCTGGACTATCGTATGGATTTTGTTCTGGCAAAAACGTGTGTTGTGAATGACGAACAAGGTGAGAGGCTCCATCAGGACAATGCCTTTATGGGAAAAGCTTTATCAACGGAAATGGAGACTAGAAGTACAAGTAGTTTATTGTTGTAGACTAAGAAAGGACCTATCAAAAACCATTCGGAAGACCAGTTGAACTCCTGGTCCGACCAACATCTAAAAATTGTAGACGCATACTACAAATTGGAGAAGGAGCTCGGCCAAAAATCGCTTCAGCGGTTACAAAGCACCAATTAGCCTGCAGGGGAAAATACTAGTTGTCAAGTAGAATCCAACTATTTTACATTTTTACACCAACTAGTTCATCTTCCATTTATTTTCCATACAAGATACTGATATTTTTAAAACGGCGATATCCTACGAGCTGACTATTGTCCTACTATGCATCAGTTTCAAACTAGTTGTATACTAATTCATTTAGGCATGTTGAATTTCTACTTCGCAAAAAAAAAAAAAATTAAATAAAATTGTAAAGTCTTCTATGCACTAGGCTATTTTTATGATGTTGAGAGCAACGAAATCTGCGCAGTTCAACAGAACTGTTAAGGGGTTATATACAGTTAATGGGTCAAAAAAAAAGCGAACTTTTAAGAATTTTTTTTTTGAGAAGTCTTTAGAATTTATTGATTCAAAAAGTTTACATACTTATTATGGTATTACTTAACAATATTTTAATCCTTATAACTAGTAAAAATATTTCTCTGGAGAAGAGCTACAGCTGATCTCCAGGAGGTGCTCTGAAAAAAGACGTCTTGCGGTGACCCCTCTATCTCTGAACTGGATCAACTGAAATTAAAAGACCAAACAGATTTCATTAAAGTAATGTTAAATCTAGTGATTAATCATGAAGGAATAAGCAAAAAAAAATTTTTTTGTCAAAATGGCGCCTTCTCAAGGAAAAAAGTCGATTTTTCAGCAAAATTTCGATTTTACATTGTATATAAAAAAAAGTATTTATCGGAAAAATAAAACCTTGGTTCATAGTAACACTACGTACCTTAGGCCAACTGTTACGCTTCTCCTTGTATTTGTGGTATGCACGACCAGCTTTCAAAAGATAGGCTTGTCGATACAAACACTATTGGCAGCAATACCAGCCGTCGCACAATTGGCAAAGGGTACAACTTTCTTGTCACCAAATGGCCACTTAACACGAGTCTTCTTGGTGTCAGAGTTGTGAGCAATTACGGTGGCGTAGGTACCAGATATATATCTGCCAAACGGCCAGGATCACTGGTACTCTCCAGCAAATTGCAAATGATGATACCCTCTGGAATCACGCACAAATATGTTACCAATTTGCGACGTAGCTTTGCGGCCACAGTATACGAATTGACGGGTGAGCGTACCCTCAGGAGCAATGAACACTTTCTTGTGGATTTTTTAGTGGTAGGAGTCAAGGAAGTGCCCGACAGATAATGGCGCGCCACAACACAAACGATTATAAATAGTATTGGGTGGGAGCTGGGTAAACGTCGGTAATAACAGTTATATGGTGGCTACTCATTGATCGTCGGCTCACCTTTGTTTGGGCTTTAATTACGAATCGTTGCTAAAACACCCGACAGGCTATACATAAAAAAAGTTTTAGTACATATTTATATTACTATAAAATCAGTTTAGTGCCTTTGAATTTAAAAGTTCCCTAAATTAGTTCAACTCGATTGCGTAAATATTTAAACAAACGCTCTAGTTGCAGCTTACAGACATTTCTCGCCTGCATTTCATGGTCAAATTCATATTAACAAGTATTTGGTCCAACTTTTAAACGGCTTATTACATGGCCAAGTAAGCGGCGAAGTGCTGAATTGCGTAAGTACGATTTTATGTACATATATACGAGGGGATTAACAAAAGTTCGGTAAGTTGACCAGAAAAAAAATTTTTTTTTGGTAATTATTCGTAACTTTTGTCCTTTTTTATCTTCTCTACATAATCTCCATTGATTGCAATGCATTACTTAAGCCTACAGATGCCCTCCTGAAATAACCAGAAATCACAAAGTGCTATATTTGGGGAATATGGTGTTGGACGTATTTCTTCGATCCCAAAGATCGTAGTAAAATTACTCGTTATTTCAGCAGTGTGAGATGGCGCGTTGTCATGATGTAAAAAGTAGCGCCGCAAATCCTCTTTCTTCCTGTTTTCCTACGTATTTTAGAAAACTTTTAGTTAGCATTCTTCGGTGTATCATTTTGTAGTTTCCGTCTGACCCTTTTCCATTGGATTTTAGATCGGGTGAAGTAAACATTTGCGAATTTGTTTAGGAAAAATTGAGCAAAATGCACTTGAGCCTCATTTGAAATTCGTGGTACCCATCGAGCAGATTTCTTCTCAGATGATGGCATTCAAGCCCAATTCATTAGCAATTATTTCTTGTGCCAATTGTGGGTCTTCGTCAATTTTGGACTTCACCAGAGCTGCAGTGACGGATTTTGGTCGACCTCCACGGAAAAATGTCCGGTCTGGAATTTTTTGAACTACTTAGAAATAGTCTTTAAAGACGGTGCCATATGAAATTCGGCATTCACTGAATATTTGTTTATTTGGCTGTAAATTACGCCGAAACCCGAAGATAATCACTTGCGAATTTCTGTTTGCGTTGTTGGAGGAATTTCGTTCGACCTATTCTCAGCTATCTTGCGGTTTCTCGTCTCCATTTTAGCCGATCTTTCTAGAATTTGAAAGGAAGACTGATAAAGTAATTGCAAAGAATTTGGTATTTTTAGATTTAACAAAAACAAATTGAAAGTTACCAACTTACCGAACTATTGTTAATCCCCTCGTATATACGAGTACGAGTATATAAGTAATGTGTGTATAACCACTTGAATAGCTAGACACATAGCCTATTCGTACTACTACTTAAAAGCGTACCGTAAACGAAGTTAGGCCAACACTTAAAACAAGTCAATGGAAAAAGTCAGAGAAAGTTCGAGAGAAAAATAGAAAATATGGACATTTTACAAACATACATACATACACTATTCGACTTAAACGAAAATGTTGTTGTAAAAGGGTAAAACATACATACGCTACCAAAACATACTCGTACATACGTACACTGAAGAGAAAAGTGTGCAATTTATCGTAAAAATAATATGTAGAGGAGGAAAGGCTTAGTGTTGACTTGGTGTATTTAAGTTCTAATACAAATAGACATATGATTCTGGTAATGTTTCGTAAGTGCCTTGTGTACTTCTACAAATATCCTGTGTAGATATGTGTTGTATGGAAGTGTGTGTGTGTGTGTGTGTTGAAAAAATAGTTTATGTGATGGCTCTTTAAGCAAACAGTATATATGTATGTATGTATTTAGGTATATTTGTCCTTTAAGTGAACTCTAAGGCTTTCAGAACTCACTGCTTGTGGATTGTAACTATTTCAAAATCTGATTTCTTGTTAATAATGCTCGTTTATTTGTTTGTTTTTTTAGAAGTGCACAAATTAGTATCGAGTTGACTTGTGTGATTATTTTCCATTTTCTAATAGGCTTCTTTGAGTGATTTTCATCTTTACGTTGTAATGATATTAATCAGATCCCTAATGCTCGATAAGTGTGCTTTTAACGAAAAAAATGATATTTTTGGCTGAGGTTGCCGCAAAGCTCATACACGTATATTTCTCTTAAGACATTTTTTAAACTTTTTTCTTGCCAACATTCAACCTTTTGTTTAATGTTTTAAAATATTTAAATTATTTGGGAGTAGAAATTAATTCGGTGCGTTCTCAAAAGATGGCTCCACCTGCAAGTTATTGCCAATCTTCGAAGCGATGACTTACTTCATTGGAAAGCTTTTGCATCTGCGTACAATAATTAAGCAGTGTCTGCCTCTTCGAAAATGTTCGAATTTGTGTTTAATAAACAGCATTTGCTGGAGTTTTGATTTTCTATTTTAAATGGTAGAAACGTGCAGCTGAAATCCATCGATTGTTTGAGAGTGGTTAACGAAAATGTTACAAATTCATTAAAAATTTCGCAAGTTGTGAATTATTTAGGAAACTTTTTCAAAGAGAGATCGAATTTTTTTGTTTAAAGCAGATTAAAAATTGTAGGACACTGTGTGGCTAAGTAGTTCCTGCCCAGCAAGCTCATGCGCCTTATAGCTTCCTTCGAAGTCGATATGACCAGGGACCTTCGTGGGAGAGAGTTTGTACCTTATGCTATTATACCTTATAGCAAAAACTACCACAAGAAGGAATGGCAACTGGTGCTCAAAAGTTTTTCAAATAAATTCTAACTTAAGATAAAACCATTTACTGCTTAAATCAAGAAAAAAATAATTAACCAGATATAACCAATTATTACAAAAGGAACTTTAAGGCAATGCCATACATCGTTTTAAAAAAATTGTGTGTCAATAGCCAGCCTACTGAAATTATTTAAATATATCTCTCCTCCAATCACTTTAAAAATAAATAAAAAACCAAATATAAAGTGAAAAATACTTCCTTTATGCCATATACCATATATTATTATCTTTATATTTATTATTTTTATTATATTTATTATATATTTTTTTATCATTTTTATACTCCAAATACTTAACTAAAACCATGCTTTTAATAAATTCGCGTGTATGAGCGCACTTAATACACCATTTTGGTTCGCTACCCTTTGATGGCAGACTATTTGTAAATTTTAAATAATTACTATTTTTATATACATACGTAGTAATTAACTTTACTAAAATACCCTTATCTATATTATTTTATGTTCATAGCTCATAAATACCGTAAACAGTTTTAGTGTAATTAATTTTATGTTCACCGCGGTGGCTTTTATAATAATTGTTCTTCAGTGTGGCATGCAACTTATTTCTATACAAATAATATGTATTTTGAAAGAATTTGCGATTATGAAAGATAATTTATAATTTGAAAAGTAAATTATAAGTATATTTTTGCTATATATATTTGGTTTGTATTTGCTAAAACAATTGATTTTAGACAAAAAATAACTCGTATTATTGCATATTTTTCTCACAGCGGGTATCAAAATTTAGTCTTTAACACATTTTCCGCTCATTTTAAATAAGTTAAGCCTAAACATTTCAAATTCATCTCTTGCCCGCTTTCAATTTCTCTAATAATTTGCATCGACGTGGCAAAAACGAGGCTACACACACCTCCCATCGTTCAACCACAACGCGAATAGAGTTTCCGACCACAAAATTTCCTGGCGCTAAACTTCAAAGCGATAGCTCACTAAAGCAACAAGTTGGCAAATTAGAAAAAGAAGAAAAAAAAACTAAGAAATTACTTGAATTGAGTTTGGTGTGGAAACTATTTCATGCCGCCTGCTGTGCTGCTGGCCACAAACTAAAAGTACAAGTACATGCTTGTAGTAGTAAATATCGATGACATTTAATTTCCGCCATTGTCGGCAACACTAAGGAACCGCTAAAATAATGCTGAGGGCAAATAGCCGATAACAATGGTGAACAGCAAACAATTACATAAGTAGTAACATACAACTATTATACATATATATTTCCATATTTATGAGAAACATTTACAGTGAGATACCCAGCTCGAAGAGGCGTTCTTTAGTTAGCAAAAGCGGTATTTCTAAAAAAAAAAATAGATAACAATTTTTTATTGCAAAATTTTTATAATTAATATATATTTTCATTATAAAAGATAAATAATATAATTTAATAAAATTTTAGTTTGTTTTAATTATTTCTTTTATTAAATTAATTTCCATTACTTTATTTTATTAATTTTTTTAATTTGATTAATTTATTTTATTATTTATTATTTTATTTTCTTTAAATTAAGTTTAATTAATTTAGGTTTTTTTTTTGTTTTAATTATTTTTTTTTTATTAATACAATATAAGCCATTGTTTTATTTTATTAATTTTTATTTTGGTTTGTTTTATTTTATTTTAATTCACTTTAGTTTATTTTAATTCATTTAATTTTTAATTTCAATTTGTTTTATTTTATTTTATTTATTTATTTTAATTTTTTAATTTTTTATTTAAATATTTTATTCTCTTTTATTTAGCTTTCTTTACTTTAGTTTTTATAATTTTCTTTTAGTTTATTCTATCATTTTATTTTATTTCAGTTTAATGTATTTTATTTCAAATTAATTTATTTTGATTTAAAATTAATAAAATTTTAGTTAATTTAAATTTAGTTTAATTCAACTTTATTTTATAATATTTTAATTTTAAATTTTTATTTATGCTATTGTTATTTAATTTTATTTTTTTATTATTGACTTCTTTATTATAGTGTATTTTACTTTTGCTCTTTTTATAAATTTAATTTAATTCAACTTAATTAATATTTATTTTATAAATTACAGTTTTTATGTATTATGTTCTAATTAATTTAATTTTTTCATTTTATTTCATTTAATTTTATTTAATTTTATTTTATATTTTTTTTTTTTATTTTATTTTATTTTATTTTATTTTATTTTATTATATTTTATTTTATTTTATTTTATTTTATTTTATTTTATTTTATTTTATTTTATTTTATTTTATTTTGTTTTATTTTATTTTATTTTATTTTATTTTATTTTATTTTATTTTATTTTATTTTATTTTATTTTATTTTATTTTATTTTTTTTTATTTCATTTTATTTTATTTTATTTTGTTTAATTTTATTTTATTTATTTTGGTTTATTTGACCTTGTTTTATTTAATTTAACATTATTATATTTAATTGTTTTATTTTATTTTATTATTTACCGTATTTTATTTTACTTTACTTTATTTTATTTAATTTTATTTTATTTTGTTTTATTTCATATAATTTTTTTTTAGTTTATATAAAGCTATTTTTTTAGTTTATTAGTTGTTTATATTATATATAAATTTATTTATATTTAATTTAATTCAACTTTATTTTATATTTTTTAATTTTTAGTTCTTATTTATCTTATTTTAATCTAATATATTTTATTTAAATCTTTTAGTTTATTTTATAATTTGCTTTAATTTTTTTTACTTTATTTTGTTGTATTTATTTTTTAAATATTACTACTGCGCTTCGTTCTATTTCATTTCGGTTTATTTCATTTTCACTTGCTGATTTTGTGTTTAATTTTATTTATTTCTTTTTTTTTAATTTTTTTTTAATTCAATTTTAAATATATTAATCTCTTTTATTTAGTTTTCTTTACTTCGTTTTACTTAATTTTCTTTTATGTTATTTAATTTATTATTCTTTAATTTTCTGTTTTTATTTATTTTAATTTAAGTTATTTATTTTATTTTATTTTACTTTATTTTGTTTTAATTTATTTTAATTTATTTAATTTAATTTAATTTAATTTAACTTCATCTTATTTTATTTTCTTTTATTTAATTTATTTTATTTTACTTTATTTTATTTTATTTTATTTTATTTTATTTTATTTTATTTTATTTTATTTTATTTTATTTTATTTTATTTTATTTTATTTTATTTTATTTTATTTTATTTTATTTTATTTTATTTTATTTTATTTTATTTTATTTTATTTTATTATATTTTATTTTATTTTATTTTATTTTATTTTATTTTATTTTATTTTATTTTATTTTATTTTATTTTATTTTATTTTATTTTATTTTATTTTATTTTATTTTATTTCATTTTATTTTATTTTATTTTATATTATTTTATTTTATTTTATTTTATTTTATTTAATTTTATTTTATTTTATTTTATTTTATTTTATTTTTTTTATTTAATTTAATTTAATTTTATTTTATTTTAATTTTATTTTATTTTATTTTATTTTATTTTATTTTATTTTATTTTATTTTATTTTATTTTATTTTATTTTATTTTATTTTATTTTATTTTATTTTATTTTATTTTATTTTATTTTGTTTTATTTTATTTTATTTTATTTTATTTTATTTGATTTTATTTTATATTATTTTGTTTTATTTTATTTTATTTTATTTTATTTTATTTTATTTTATTTTATTTTATTTTGATTTATTTATTTTAGTGTATTTTATTTTATTTAATTTAATTTAATTTAATTTAATTTAAATTTAATTTATTCTATTTAAATTAAATCGAATTTAATCTTATTTTATTTTATTTCATTTTATTTTTGTTTTAATTTTATTTTAATTTTCTGTTTTAATTTATTTATTTTTATTTATATATTTTACTTTATTGTATTTAGTTTGAACTAATGTCTTGAAGAGATGTTCCCGAAATTTTCCTGCAGGGAAGGTTTGAACTTGTAATAAATATACATATTGTTAGAAAGTTAGTTCAAAAATTTATTGAATTTACACGCGTCAAGCAGACTAACCTTCTACTTCTCTCACTTTTTACTCAACATTTTTCTTTATCAAAATTTCCTAGCAACTCATTGTTGTTGTGTAGGATATTCAATGCTGCAATATGGAAGTAAACCGCTGCAACTTTCCAGCAAAAGCCGCGTAATAAAAAAGCACTAGAAGGATGGTATTTGAAAGAGGTGGAGTCCAAATAGCAACGCTGCCATGTGAGGTAGTGTAGTGGGGGGTAAGTGTAAGGTGATGCACGTGTCGGACGTTGTTTCGAAGTGTTGGTAAATTTTGTGGTATTTGTGAGTTTCTTGGCCATCCGCCAAACGGCTTGTTACACGTTACTAGTAATGTTGGTAAAGTGCCTCAATTTTGTAAAGAGAAAGTCATGTAAAGAGAAAGTCAGTAGATGCTTAGGAAGCCCACTCTCACTGAAGGTGAGTAAATGGAAGTAGAAATCAAAAAATTGAAATCTTGCAGCTGGTAACTGCTGCTGGAACTCATTATTGACGATCTTGGCAAGATTAATATAACATAACCATTTAAAGACCAAGTAAGGTGCCAGTGAAGAATTCTGTGCCAACATTTTATGGAGCGTGAATATTTTTTTGCAGCTCCTTTCGCTCCAAACACAATGTTGTACAATTATTTCTAACCCTTTCTGAGAAGTAAAATATTCACACAGAGCCCCAGCGTTGCAAGCTAATAGTGGCGTGTAACCAACCGACCAGCCGCATAATTTGACGTTGTTGTTCTTTAACCTCTTTTCCACTCGCCTTACAATCCCAAGAAATAGTGCGTGCAACAGAAAAACTTTGTTACACCAGCGATGTGAGGGCCGCACAGAACCAGGAGACTGCAAACTGTAAGTTGACTGAGGTTTTTAGCAATTCATTTTCCTTCAATTGTGTGGCGGCACACAGTTAGTTGGTAAGTAGTGGTTAAGGAAGTGCACGAACAATAACAACATAACAACAAATTAATGATATGCTAAGCGAACGCGCTGATTATGTTAGTTAGAAGTAAATTGCCGTTGGGTCGCCACCGAGTTGCACTTTTAATTGTTCAACATTAAAGTTTTTACCAAGTATTCTGTGAAGTTTGTTGAGTGAGAGCGGATTACGGCTGGGGGGGGTATGCGAAGATTGCTTGTAATCTTTAGTCCGTGCTGAAATACACATTTATGTACGCTATGGAGTAATATCGAAAGGCTATAATTTATAGAATTAATTTCACAGGATAATAACAGTTATGGGAAGGAGTGTAACAATATCGTCACAAATTTTGATTTTCGATTAAATTTGTTATGGCGAAATTGCATCTTTGGCGCATAAATAATCGATTTTGTCATTATTGTATGTAAAATTAAATGAGAAACTAGTAAATATTTGCAACATAAAGAAGGTATCCGTCGTGATCTTAATAGTTAATGTCCTCAGATAAGTTACAGGAAGATCTATACACAATCAATTAGAGAAATCCTCTTTCGCCTATGGAACTGATACGGATGGTGTGTGGACTTAAATACAATAAAAAGAATCAGTTCAATCGTCTCATCATGTCATAGAGGGCGTAGCTCGAATCTTCGTTGTCCAGAACATTTCTTAAAGAAATTACTGAGAATGTGTGCGCATAATCAGCGGGTATATAAGTGCGACGGCAGATACTACAGGAAGTTTAGTTACATAGAGAACTCGTTAGTGACAATATTGGTGTATAGAGAAATTAGTAAGCTGTGACAACGAGAAATGCCTAAAAAGATAAATACGAGGTTACATTGTGATTAGACTACTAATCTTTGAGCTATCCCAATTGGGAGTGAAAAGTGAAATATGGAAAAAATCAAATATTTTGTCATAAAGTTCCAAGGAAAATCAATTCCAACCATAATGAATAAGTTGTCAGTGATATACGGCGACATCTTGTCTGGGAAAAACCATGTTGTCCAATTAGCATAGTTCATTTAAACTAGTAAGGCAATTACTTCAGGTCGACCCTAGGGCAAGCAGGATCAACGTGGAGATCACGTAAGAACTTATCCAAAAAATTTAAAACAATTTCCTTGACGATGCTCGACTAAAGAAAAAACAACTCGCAGAAATGGTTGGAGTATATTTTCAAAGTTTAAGGACCATTTTTTCGCGTCTCTATTGATGTGAGGATCACGAAACCGGCAGTTAAAATTACGCGATATCATAAATTCTTTTTAATTTCCTGGACCTCCTGTTAAATGTTTATTTAATATTAGGTGAAGTAAACAATTCGTTCGGTTTTTTATTGATTTTTCAAAATATGATAACTTTGTGTACATTTATCCGATTTAAAACAAATATCCACCGTTTTGTTTGTAAACTTGTTGCCAACGAGATGACTACTTTATTATACCCCTTTCGTAGAAGGCTGCGTCCCTATTGGCAAAAAACTCGAAGAGCCAATTTTTACAGGCCCCCTTTGAGGCCAACTTCTCACCATTAAGCGTGTTCGCCATGGACAGGAAAAGATGCTAATCACTTGGGGCCTGGTTCGGACTATAAGGTGGTTGCATTGGGAGCTCCCATCCGAGCTCCTGGAGCTTCTGGCGCGTCACCAATGACGTGTGTGGCCTGGCGTTGTCCTGATGGAACACAATTCGGCCTCTGTTGATGAAAGATGGCCTCTTCTGGATGAGTGCTGCCTTCAAGCGGTCCAGTTGTTGGCAGTAGAGGGCCGAATTGAGCGTTTGGCTATAAGGGAGCAGATGATGATTCCTTGTCAATCCCACCAAACACACAGCAAAACCTTCCTGGCCGTCAATCCTGGCTTGGCCACCGTTTCCGCCGGCTCACCGCGTTTCGAACACGAACAATTTCGCTTGACGTTGTCGTAAGTGATCCACTTTTCATCGCCAGTCACCAAACGCTTCTGAAATTTGTAGATTTTGTTGCGATTCAGCAGCGATTCGCAGATGGAAATTCGGTCCATCATGTTTTTTTGAGTTAGAGCTTCTTTTTGCATCCAAGGTTATGAAAATGGCTCCAAATGGTTTTCTGGCTTACCTTTAGTTCCTCAACAATTAAATAAGTGCTCACGTGACGGTCTGTTTCCACTATTTCCATGATTTTATCGCAATTTTCGACGACAGGCCTCCCGACGCGTGGTGCATCTTTGACATCGAAATTACCGGAACGGAACCTAGCAAACCAATTTTGTGCTACACGTTCGTTTAAAGTATCGGGCCCATAAACTAAATTAAATTTTCCAGCCGCTTAGGCTGCTTTTTCGCCTTGATCGAAGAAAAATTGTAAAATTGTCTCTGGGAAAAATAGTATCACTAACGGGATTATGTCTATACTATTGTGAGCGGCTCACTTACTGATTTCAAAGAATACACAGCCATTGAAATGTAGGCAAAATTACAAGAGATTTTGAAATATTCAGACTTCCATTACCAGTAAATCTCATTATCAAAATCTTTACCTTTATATTCAAGATTTCCAAAGTACTCTGCACTGGTTTCCACTACTTCACAAGCTTTGGACAAAGACTGAACAGCTTCTAAACACGTTAGCCTGTCGATTATCGTTTCGAGTTCGAAAACTGAGATATGTTATTATTTCCAACTGAATATAAAAATACAGACTAAATAAATAAAAGTAATCTTGACAACCATTTTCCTAGCCAGAATTTATGCATGCATTTATGCATGTGTGTGTATGTTGTTTTTTTCTTTTATGTAATAAATATTTACACAGCCTTTGGTTGACAACAACGTCAAGTGTTGTTTGTAATTATTTATTTGGCTTGTCGCCGATTTATTGTAACTTTGACGCCACAGAGGCGCGTACAGCGATCCATGAAAATGTTTTGTAACATTTCGCTGTTGGATCGTCACTAGACGTTGCCGCCAAGTAAACAAATTGCTGACCTACAACACATATGTATGGTACCTATATGAACATATGGATTGCATATTACATAAACGCAAAAGCAGGTTTGCACTTGCAACAACCACACCTTCACTTTTATGGTCTTTTGGTTGACAATCTTCTTTCGCAGATGTGAGATATCTCTGCAGACAGTGTTGAGGGGGACATACACAAGAATGTAACCTGTAAAAGATGTAAAAGATGGTGTTACTGGTTTTTAAGGAGAGTACATCCGGAATCAATCTCTATTGGTTGCAAATGGACTTGAATTAATCCCAAACGTAATATTGAATAGTTTTTGGAAGTTTTAAAATTTTTGAATTTTAATATTGAAACAAAAAAAAAAAGAAAAAAATAATAATAATAATGATAATAATAGTAAAAAGCAAGAATACAGGGTTTGTGGTTTTTAATGAACTACTAACAGAAGGTATAGAGCCAGACCACTCTATAAAATATTCAAACCTTTTCGATGCAATTATGTAGTTTTCTCCAAAGACATGTTGTAATATAGTACAATTTAGTCCTTACCCAAGCGAGGCAAAAGGACATTAGTCACAAAAAATTCAGCACTAGTCGTTTGTTTCTTGGAAGGATACCTCGTCACATATTTATCACGTGTGCAGTAGATAGTCTGGCTGGTATTATTACCAACATATGTATGTATATGCTTATAGACATAAATGCAAAAGCAGATTAGAATATGTTTACATACAGACTTTACATAAATATAAAGGGTAAGTTGTTGTACTTTTTCGGAGTTGGTCGTTTTGGCAGCTGTTACTTGATTTATACTCAGTTTGGCTTGCCATTTTTTTTATATGCACGTACAAACTTACTCAGGAACAACATTTGCAAATCGTATAAATTTATTACCAAAACAAATGTTATATACGGTCGACATAATCGCTCAACGGATTTTCACAAGAAATTTTTTTATGTTATGAAACTCACTTTTGGCTAATTGGTTGCATTATCCACAAGCCATTGCTGAGACGTCGTTATATCCCCAAAAAGTCCCTATTGAATGTGTTCTATGTGCTGAGGGAATTATTGGTAAATTTTTCTTCAAAAATGAGGTTGCAGTCTATGGGGAACACTATAGGGCCATGATTAATGACTTTCTCGTGCCTAAATTGGAGAATGTTGATGTAGGCGACCCTTGGTTCCAACAAGACGACGTCGCTCTACATGCCATACAGCCAACGAAGCAATCAATTTGTTGAAGGAAACTTTTGGTGTGCGCGTTATATCGGTTTGTGGGTCTGTGAGGTGGCCTACAAGATCATACGATTTAACATCGCTGGACTATTTTTGTGGGTTATGTGAAGTCGCTTGTCTACACAGATAAGCACTAGACAATCGACGCATTAGACGACAATATTCGGCACGTTATTGACATACGGACCCAATTCCTGCAATAAATGGGCGAATAAGTGGCCGAAAATTGAGCCTCTGGGCTGGAATTTCTTCGAGCCAGTCGCGGTTTGTTTGCCATTATATTTATAATTATATTTATAATAAATCTCAGCTAAATTCGTGGTCATAACATTAAATTATTAATATCTGAATTTTATTTCTTCTCAAAACTCACATGTCTAAAACAAACACCCTTTACATATGCATGTAACTATTTTAAACAACAGTACCAAAGTGTATAATTAGATATATACACGTACATAAGTTTCTTCGAGCAATCTTTGGAGTTGAGAGTAAGTAAATAATATCTTAATTTGGTTCAAGTGCATGGAAAAAAGAGAATCTGGCGTCAGCACTAAGTTTGTATGTATGTATTTACGATAGTTGTCTGTGAATTTAACATATATTTTTATGTTTTTATTTCGTAATGTTGGTTCTGTTCTCTATCTTCTTTGGCAAGATCAACGATGGATATTATAAGGGTTAAAGTCGCCTAATGTCTTAATGATATTTCCAAAAAAGGGAGGGGCGAACTCAAATTTAAGCACTGCAATAGTTGTACTGATAATGCTAAAGCCATAGAGATATATCTTTTCAAATATTGTACATGGTTTTATACCTATTGTGAATACATTTCAATGTCACCTAAATTCAATCTTGCGGTGCAGTAGAGAACGAAGATCAGCGAAGTCAATTATACTCTCTTAATGAGCGGTAAGATAAAGGTAATTTGCGCTTTTTATAATCGCTGAAGCCCTTTTGCCTGAAAAGGTACAGAGAATGGGGACCACCGTTAACGAACCGTTTGGACCTTATTAGTTTACTTTAACAAGTGGCCAATCCACCGTTAATCATATATTCACCATGCACACAATCTTAACAAAATACACCGGAAAAAAGGATCGAGACATTCCACCTCTTTGTTGTGAAAAGTGAAAAAGAGCCACCTCTTTGTCTGAATTTTTATCTCCGCAAAACTTATACGGCTCTATCTAAGTCATGTTTTTTGGATGGTTCTGAGTACTCCAGCTCTGAAGGTATTCAGTGTAGTAACCGCCGGTGGAAGCACAGAAATGTTAAGTTCTCCATTTCGTCTGAAATATGAGGTGGAGAAGGATCTAGCTTCACTTGTTATCTACGTTTGGCTTCAAAAGACGAATAGAAGAAACTACTGGGATGCAGTTGTCAACTTAGGAATAAATACATATTCTAACTCTGTACAACAACGTTAATATTGGGCACAATCTCTGCGTGCCGTTTCATGGCTAGCCTGAAAGCTCGGATATTTTCTTCTACGTGTAGATCGAGATTTTTGATATTATTCGAGTCGCATTATCAATATAAAATATCTGATATTCTCAGTGAAGTCCAGGCAGTATTAAGCTCCCGGTGTCAGATCACTACGCATCCTATGAAAAGTTGTGCTGTACTTTCTTGGCTCTATTCGAAAACACGACTTCTTAGATCAGACCATCTATTATTTGGGTTTCCTTTTAGAGAGGAACTACAGCGCAGAAAAACTTGACAGGATAGATGTTATCAAGCAGATTCTTCCATACAAAGAAGACTTGAATTTTACTTTGGTTACATGAAATGTACTATTTTAGTAGATGAAATCTCGGCTTGAGCAAATATAGGTAATGTGGGGTTAAGCTGGGTTGGCTGCGGATCTATTGCGTCGATTACTCTTGGGCATGAATATTACCCAAGATGATGCCAGAAAAAAATATATTACTATCTTCGGTAGATGATCCAACATGCTGAGTGTCTCACAAGTCCGAAACTTAGCACTGGCCAAAGCAGGAAAGTTTCCTTTTTCTCATCATCCGTATAACTTCTGTAGCATCTCCCATAAGGAACCATTAGACTATCCGTATGTTAGTCCGTAGACTGTCGGGACTCTTTTAACTTTGGACAAGTTCTTTCTCTTTAAGGAAAACAGACTCATTTTGCGGTGACACACCAGATGGGAATTTCACTATGTAGCTGCGAATAATAAAAGAGGAGTCATGAGATTAGGATAATATCGAAGTATAACTAATAAGTTGGTATGGCCTAGATATGCCGGTTTTCACATAACGCCGTTCCCACGCACTAATCGTCATGTTTTTATCTATAACTTTACTAAAATTATTTCGAACTTTTGCATTTTTTTTTTCAATTAGAAAAGTACGCGTAAATCCGTTATATACTCATCAGGTTCCAATGCAGTAGGAAAATTTGTTTAATATAAAAAGTCGTGAAATTAATGTTGGAACACTCGTTCTCGTGCTCTTAATAAAAGCACCATATTCATAACTATATCTGAAAATAAAAATATATAAATATCCAAGTAAACATTTATTTACATATAGGTATTTATGCGTACTTGGATTTATAGTTGAATATAATATATACTCGTACAAATAAATAATGTCACACACAAGTCACGTGCGAGATTATAAATTAAAATTTTATTGTCTCTCTCTTTCTCTCTTTATAGTTATGCAGGGCGAGGTATTTATTTATATACGCGTATGAAGAATATATGTACAAGGGGCAACTGATAAGTTCGTAGCCTAAAGTATTAATATTTGTTCTATGTTTTTTATTTTTCAATAGAGTCTCCCCCAAGTGAAATACACTTTCCCATCGTGAATACAATGTCTTTATACTACCTTTAAAAAAATATTTTTTAGATTTCTCTTCAAAATGGTTTTCTTCGGTCGCTTTCGTCTCACTTTGGTCAGAAAGTCTTCGTGCCCGTAACTTGTCTTTTCTAAATTTGAAAAAAGGAAAAAGTCTATTAATAAAATTCCTTCGTTATCCCAGAAAATGGTAGCCATAATCTTCGACGCCTACTTTTTTTGGTGGCCTTTCCCCTTTTCTTATCCACTGCATCAACTTCTGTTTGGACTTGAGATCATCAACTGTTATAATGCGGTTGTAAATATAATCCAAATCAATTTGGCACAAGTCCAAAAACTCTTTACAACACTCTAATCGTCGTTGCTTGTCAAGCGGCATGAACATACGCGGTACCCAAAACGTACTGAATTTTTCAAATTCAAATGTTCATGCTAAATCTCTCCAGTTTGTTCTTTGCTTGTCTGAAATTCTTCTGCTATCTGCCATAATTTTAATCTTCGATCAGCCAGTACTAGTTTTTCGACTATCTGAACATTTTCTTCAGTCACGACCATACCTGGGCGCACCGGGATATGACTATCTTCACAGGTCTCTCTTCTTTGTTGAAACAGCCGAACACATTTTTTGCACCATCGCATATGGAGGTGCAGAGTCCTGAGGAACCGATGACATCTCCTTTAAACATTCTTTCGGCGTACTTCCTTTTTTACAATGAATTTAATTACAGCGAAGTGCTCAAAATTGCTAAAATTTCCAGTTTCCATTAACATAGCGTAGTTGCTTGTTCCAGAAACGAAATGTCAATGAACCTGATAAAAATAGGTTGTGTTATTTATACAAATAATGAGTCACGCGATTAGTATTATCAGTAACGGGATGATGTATCAACTCTAACTACCTAAGATCGCGACATTATCAGCCGACCCTCGTATTTGCATATATTATATATCACTATCAATGAATAAATAATAAAATATCCCCTCAAGTCCATATCAAAAAACACATTAATTTTGAAGTGTAAAATGGTATTTATGGTCGAAATTGAGTATTGTAATGAAAGTAAATGAAGAAGTAAAGTGGCTCGGCTGGGTTTGGCGGGCATATTTAAAGAGAGCGTTAGAACTAAAATAATTTTATTTTATTAAATTATCTTAGCATTCTATACTTTTTTCGGCTTTGGGAGATTGAAGAGGTTAAGCGCAGACATTTTTCGTATATTCGTAAGCTTTTTCAATACAATTTACATATATTCAGTTGTTTGCCAAAAGTCGCAATGCTTTTTTCGACACTTTAGCACTTCATTGTATACACTTTTCGCTTCCAACACACATAAACATTTACATGTCTCACTGTAAAAAATAGTTAAATTGAAAGTGAAAAAAACAAATTTTGTTGGCAACAGAAAAACTCTGTCTACTTAGTAGCTTTCTCTAGATTTATTGACACTTTGCTGCACCTGCCCCTTTATAACTTTTACAATAAACTCGTATTACTATTACAACGTGTTTACTTTCTATTTACTCTTTGTGCAAATACCAAAAAATGGGTAGACGGAAATTTTTTGGGCTCGAAGTTACTCGTTACTCGAAAAGCTTTGCAGGAAAATTGGAAGTGCTTCTACTTCTTTATTGGCGGCAGCGCCTCTTACGCACATTCTAATAGTTTTCTGGAGAATAATGGAAAATAGATTCGCTGTTAAATAGATCAGTGGAGCTCCAAATAAGACACAAGACATTATAATACACTTGCTGCACATAAACTTGTACTGAGGCAACAGTAGCAATGTCGGTGATTACACTGAGGAAATGTTCCTCATTAGTACATTCTAATATATTTATCAAATTCCCCTGTATTTCCATCATCAATTTAACCTTCAATAATACCTTTCTCACCAGAGAGGTAACATTTCGTTCCTGGAACAAGCAATAACTCTATGTCAAGGGAAACTGGAAATTTTAGCAATTTGGAGCACTGCGCTGTAATTAAATTCCTTGTAAAAAAGGAAGTACGCCGAAAGAATATTAGAAAGAGATGTCATCGATTCCTCAGGAATCTGCACCTCCATATGCGATGGTGAAAGAAAATGTGCTCGGCTGTTTCAACAAGGAAGAGAGTCCTGTGAATATGACCACCGCCCGGTGCGCCCAGTGACGGTCGTGACCGAAGAAAATGTTCGGAAAGTCGAAAAACTAGTACTGGCTGATCGAAGGTTAAAATTGTGGCAGATAGCAGAAGGATTACAGGTTAGCAAAGAACAAACTGGAGAGATTTTTCATGAACATTTGAATTTGAAAAAATTTAGCGACGATTGGAGTGTTGTAAAGAGCTTTTGGACTTGTGCCAAGTTGATTTTGATGATATTTACAACCGCATTATAACAGTTGATGATCTCAAGTCCAAACAGAAGTCGATGCAGTGGATAAAAAAAGGGGAAAGGCCACCAAAAAAAGTAGGTATCGAAGATTATGGCTACCATTTTTTGGGATAACGAGGCAATTTTATTAATTGATTTCTTGCCAAAGGGAACTTTAACAAACAAACGGTCAGCATTTCGCTAATTTGTTAAGTATTCACGATGTGAAAAATGTATTTCAGTTGATGAAGACTACATTGAAAAAGGAAAAATAAAATTATAATATATATTTTTTTCATTAAGTACCTTAGGCCGCCCAGCGTAGATACCTGTATTGCCTTCCAAACACCAAGATCACTGCAGTTTTCCCAAGCAGAGATCGCTCAATCAAAGGAAGCCTTCTGGTTTCGTGTTGTTGTTGTTGTTAGCGCAAGATATTCCCTAATTGACTTTCGGGGTACTTGGCCGGTTAAATTTCCGGGTCGTTTCGATAAAAATACCCGACCGCGGCGGGAACTATTGGACTTTAGGCGCCTCTTACGACAGGCATGCCTTACTACGGGTAAATTCTTGAACCCCTAACATGCAGGAGAATTCTGGTTTTGTTAAAGAACGTGCTTACAATAATAATTATATACTCGTATATGTATATACAGATAGCCGTGTGGTTTTGCAACCTCTAAACCCTCTTAGGATGTCCACAAAGATAGTGAAAGAATGTCCGGACATATTAGTAGGTTCCAGGGAAGCAGATTCTCGTAAAGAGAGCAGCATACACGACATAAAGAAAATATTGCGCTTGAGAGCTTATTACGGTGAAGAATTCGAGCTCTTAAGTGATGTCGATAGAACCGACGTTCTTCTACGCATTAAAACATAATTTTGAATTACAATCGCATAACTGAGCTATTTGAATATCAGCGAGAAATCGAAGAAACCATACATACATGGCGATTGAAACCTGTCTGTAATGGGATCAAGAGATAATTTCTCCAACATTTCAGTCACTAAATCCGATTTTTACCTGACTTCGAAAAGTATTGTAGCTTGAGTCTAATAAGCCATAGGAAGATGAGCCCAAAGAAATTAATTCCCACTTCGTCCAACTTCTTAGTCTATTGGTAACGATGATGGAGAATTATACGACAAGTTGTAGAAGAACTGGAGTGTAAAAGGATAATCGATATTTTTCCTGCTTTAAGGACACTTTCGACAACGTGAATAGCAGAAAGATATAGCCATGTCCTGTTCAAAGCTTATATTACCTCATGCGGCTGGATGCAAACGAACTGATCTGACCTTCTCAGGGTAGCTTCAGTTAATCATTCTTCCCCAAATCCTGGAAAATACCCGTGAGAAAAAGATTACACGTGCTTTCGACATCACACAAAGGAGCCGATAATATTGATATAATCGGTCTTAACAGATTTCTCCAGATTTCTCCAGGTGTGTTAGTGAATGGCGAAGAGCAAACAGACGATGGACTGACGTCTTGACTCTCGTGTCACTGTTGAATGCCGTATCTTTGAAGTCGTATTCGATTTCGTCTTTCTAAGGACTATTATATTAACCTATAACAATGTTATTGCTAAAAGGTGCTAATGTAAACTTAGTAGATAATCCGAAAGCTAACTCGGCGTGCAAAGACCAAACAAACTCTACAAGCGCTCATCATTTCCGACAGGCAAGTTTAATGGGGCTTCACGGTCTACCACTCTAAGGATTTTTGCCACTGCTATAGGGACTCTACATCTGTCACTGTCCAGCCTTGACGCCTGCGGGATACAAGTTCCTCGGTATATACTGTCCCTCTGGCTAGCTTCAGCGAAAATTGGATATCTCGTTGATTTTACCAGTGATGTTAGTTGAAGTTTGCCGGTTTTACTAGTAGATGTCGCTAGTAACATGTATAAATTTCTATGATTTGGCATGTATGTAATTTTTTTCTATTGACATTAACCTACAAAAATACGCAAGTCACATTCCGCCAAAATAATAGCGTCATATTTGTTTACCTCAGTGAATATGTCGAGTTTCGTTCCAAGTAAATCGCATTTGCGGCATTTGTTGCTTTTCTTATTTCATCAGAAGAAAAAAGCAGCTGAAGCTCACCGGTTGCTGGTAGAAACTTATGGTGAACATGCTCCAGTGACTAGAACATGTGAGACATGGTTTCGTCAATTTAAAAGTGGAGATTCCGATTTGACAGACAATGGACATCCTGGTGCAGCGAAAAAGTTCGAAGACGAGGAATTGAATGTTGATCCAACCCAATCGCAACAAAAATAGGCAGAAACACTACATGTGACTCGAGGAGAAATTTGCCAACGTTTAAAAGCCATGGGAAAGATCCAGAAGTATGGAGAATGGGTGCCACACCAGCTGAACGATAGACAAATGGAAAATCGAAAAACCGTTTGTGAAATGCGGCTTCAACGATTCGAAAGGAAATCTTTTCTGCATCGAATTGTCACGGGGGACGAAAAATGGATTTATTTTGAGAACCCGAAGCGAAAAAATCATGGTGAAGCTGGCCCATCGACTGCAATGCCAAATCGCTTTGGCCGTAAGACAATGCTCTGTGTTTGGTGGGACCAGTGTGGTGTGGTGTACTACGAGTTGTTAAAACCTGGTGAAACGGTGAACACGGATCGCTACCGACAACAAATGATCAATTTGAATCATGCGTTGATCGAAAAACGGTGGCAACATGACAACGCGCCGTCTCGTACCGCTAAACTGGTGAAAGAAACATTAAAAATACTTAATTGGGAAATATTATCGCACCCGCCGTACTCTCCAGACCTCGCCCCGTCCAACTATGACCTTTTCGCATCGATGGGACACTCCCTTGCAGAGCAGTGCTTCGCTAATTTTGAAGAAGTCGAAAAATGGCTCGTCGAAAGGTTTGCCTCGAAAGAGAAAAAGTTTTTTTGGAATGGTATCCCTAATTTGCCTGAGAGATGGGCGAAATGTGTAGAAACCAATGGTCAAAACCTACTTTGAATAAAAAAATTTTGAGATTCCTCTGAAAATTAAGTGTTTTCTTTATCGAAAAAACCGGTAAATTTCAACTAACACCCTTTGGTATAAGGCACAAGAAATTGTTTTGGTCACTACCCAACAGCCGCAACAACTTAACTCAATTATTATCTGATGAAATTAGAGGGAGAGAGGAAATCTTTCATTCAGGTGAAAGGATCAGCCGAAGAATTATCTGGATTCACGACTAAAAGAAGAAAGAAATACTTTTATGACCAAGGGATTATTACTAACGATTCTCTCTAAATTATTTAACCGTTTCGAGACGTTTTAACAGTTTCGAGTAATTTCATATGTTGGTCGTAGATAATTCTTTACCTTTTACGTAAAATACTCCGGAAGAAAATTTCACAACACAAAACCACGTGGTAACAAAATGCCATCTGCCAGAAATTGATAGTTTTTTCCCGTCTAAACTGTCAACAATGCAACCAAATAAACATAAAGAATGTGTTGGGATCTGTTTGAACCAATTTCATATGTTATATTCCAAGTCAGGATTTTGAAGAAAAATTTTGGGTTAAAAACATCACAGCAGTCTCGAGACGGTTAAATGATCTTCCACTCCATGGCATTCTCATTGGGAAGTGCGCCTGCATTAAGAAATATCGCTGTCGTAATATCGTCTGCGTTGAGGTTTTCAGCCTATTGCCGGAGCGCTCCTGAGGAAGTCAAGGTGAAGTCACCTCAGTACCTTTCTATCAAACATGTAATAATTTACCTAGAAACTTTAAAAATACTAAATTAGCAGCATCCACTTTTAAATCTTAACTCACCCATCCATACACATACTCACGCACTTGCTCTCGCGCGCTAACCGGCTAACACGCTGACTGACTGTAGTTAACAAACTTTATATTCGACAATATTGCTGACATATAGCCAATATAACTTTATATGGCCACCCACTAAATCAACAAAAAAAAATCTGTGGCACTTTTTTCACATACACACACGCGCATGCTCATTTTCCATACATACATACCTACATACAACATCATAAATGCACACCTACCTACATATACGTAACACAATGCATATGAGTATTTTCACTTAATGCTTTTCCACATCACATCCTCAACAAACGTAAATTTAGTTTTGGTATTTCAGCCAACTTTCATTTTAATACCACCCACACACATACACGTGTACGCACTGGAACGGTGTAAAATTTTATAAACATACGAGAGTAAAGTAAATTGAAAAAACGAAAACTATTTAGTTAGGTGTATATGTATGTATGTATGTAAATATATATGTAGATACATTAAGGCGAGACAGTTATCTAGAGTGATTATGAGAGCAAATTAGTGTATTTGGTGTTCTGTTTGGACGTGTGGTTTTCAATTACTCATTTCGGATTGCCATTTCATAGTGAACAGACTTACTCCGGAGGAACATTTGGAAATGATTCGGTTCGCGTGCAACACATCGTGCAGTACGTCCAATATTCGGTCGATATAATCACACAGCAGCGTCGGTAATTTGAGCCACAATAGATTGGTTGCGCATCACGTTTAGTTTAGTGGATAGTACTCACCCTCAGAGATGTAGTACAGTTTGCACCAAATACGTTATTGTTGCTGTGAAGCAAAGTATCATAAGAAGCGCCGAATGAGTCCATTTCACGAAGCAATTGAAAAAACTCGAGCTCCGTACATCCTTTTTATGAAAGGTTTTGTGCAAGTATCTTGGTTCGTGGGCTTAAAAAATTCAAAATGGTGTTCTAATTGAAGCCGAACGACTATAAAGCGCATTACTCGTTCGTTGCACAAAAAAATTTTCCCCAACGACGAGGCTTACTTTTGGTTGCATATTTAGGTCAATATACAAAATTGTCGCATTCGGAGTGATAATAGTCTACAATTTATTTAGACTCCCGCGTTTTAATGATGAAACATCTCTTCAAACATTTGCTGCTACAGCTATACTGGCCGTAAATCATCCTATCGACCGACTTTTTCAACATATTCTCGATTGTGTAGCATTCAATGGATGCAATGGCTATTTTAGTTTCTTGCTTCAAGTCATGAATCGTCTCTAGTTGGTTGAAGTAGCACTTGTCCTTAACAACTTCTTATAAAAATTGCTCCGACGGAGTCGACGGAGCTGTGAGTTGGCCAGTTAACATCACCGTCTGGGTTAATTATGCGATTTTCGATCGAAGAAGCGACTGTCTAAGTAGTTTTCCAGCTATATAAAAACACAAATCTCGAAAGCTCGACTTCGTGGCTGTCAAAAGCATATGTGGTGCTGTGCAAACCATTTCAACCTCGTTGCATGAAAACATTACAGACAGATCTACTATTCCAAATACTGCTGGTAGGATACCAGATCGGTGTATAACACTTTCCTATTCTCAATGTATGAGAATTTGTCTTGCCTACAACAGAAGACAGGAAGAAACTGAGCTCCTGTAGAACAGAAAGTTACAAGTTATCTATTGGACGGAGTGTGATACCGTGAGGAGTTTACTGATATCAGTTGGATAACCAAAAGGATACCATGACTTGTGCTCATACATGTACGAAAACATCTCAAAGAGGAGCGATCAAACTTATCTCAGAACAGATACCACAACCCCTCAGTGGCGAGGAACAGGTAGAAGTTTCACTGTGCCCATATGCTTTAAGCGATCACGTCCTGGTGTAAGTTTGGCTTTTTGAGCTGAAATGAATTATGGACGGTCGCGAAAATTAAATGTGTAAGGGAGTTTATCTAAATACTTTATTTCGAGGTATTTTAAAACTGTCAGTGAGGCTTATAGGTACATATCCTGCAGGGAAAAGTAATACTTGTTAACTAGAGTCCAACGAACATTTCGAACACGGCGCGTTCGGAGTTCGTAGGACTGTCAGTTGTTCAACTATGCATCAGCTTTATACTAGTTAAATACTAGTTCTCCAGAGAAATCATAAAATAATTGGCTATAGGGAGATTCAAACCGTTAATCTCAAGCGCGACAGTTATAACCAACCACCACGGCCAATCACTCGGCTATTGTGACGATGTGACACTTTAATAGAGCATAGCAGTAAGCGTGATGTTGGAAGTAGACATTCGCCAGCAACTGGTATAATTCTACCTTTAAAATACTAGTATTTAGCTAGAGTTTTTACAAACTACTTTGGCTATTCCCTACAGGGTAGTCATTAAAACTTGCTAGACTTTCAGTTTTTAACGGTGATATCCTCAAACATCGACCTGGCCTAATGTAAAAATAGATCTATGTACTCGTATGTATAGATTCAGATATATTTATTTTAGCAGTGAGTGGCACAATCTTCTCTGTGGTTTATTGTTGAAACTGTAAAACGGTGAAATGGTGTTCCTTTTATGAATACTTTAGTGGTATCCATGTGTGCGTGCATCTACGTGTGTGTAGGTGTATGTGTAGAGGCCCTCAGGTCGCTTATGCGTGTATGCCGGTGCATTCGAGCTGAGTTTTGTGAGTTCTGGCTCATAACATTTTTAGGTGCTGACACTTTTCCCGTTGGTATGTTGTAAATTTGTTAATGACACTGGAATACCTAACTGAGGTGGTATGTCGACAGACCATGTGCCAGAGATGGCAGCTGCTGAGCGAGCCCTCGGGGGTGCTGAGTTGAGTTATGAGTAGTGTCAGGAATAATATCGGCACTTTTACTTGCATTGGCATGCCAACCAACAGCGAAAGTGTGTGGCAGCGCAATGAAAACACATACCAAACACATGTCTGCCGCAGAGTTTGATGAGTGAAGCCCTCGCTCGCTCATTTGTTCATTCGTTCATTCAGCAGCTTGTCCGCCACTGCTGCGGTGGTGCGTAGCGGCGGTTAGTGGTGGCTCTAAAGTGATTCTGATTTATAACGAAACACATGTAAAAATTATGTTTATAAAATAGTTAAAATGAGATGTGCGAAGTTATAAAGTGTAAATTTCATGACATCACACACACATACACACAGAGATATAGAAACCCATATTCAATTTTATTCACCAGTCAAATATCTTGAAGCATTTCACAGGTATTTCCGTGATGCGTTAAGCGGTTGCAATCTTTGAAAGTTATTTGCGCTTTATGAGTCGTGATGTCGTCCAGTGTACGTGGGCGAGTAACGGTTAATGTGAAGGTCTCAGGTGTAGTCCTTAATGCGCATTTAAGTTGTAGATTGGGCGGAGTAAGCTTAAAAGCCCCTTGAGCTTTGCCATTATACATTGCTATGTGCAGGAAGGAAAGTCCTACGAAGCGGCTCTTGATTCGATAACCAATATAGCCTAATATTGTTGTTGTAACTGCGAAAATTAATCTGCGAAGTGGTTTTTTGGGGAATATTGCCAGATTGGCATTTCTTGGCTGGGTAAAAATCTGGGTTGCTCCGGTATAAAGATCCAGTTGTCGTGAAAACTATTGGATTTTTAACACCTCATATAACAGATATAGCTTTCCGCGTTCTGCGACCCGATGACGTATGAGGCTATATCGCGTCATCGAGTCTCGGATCCGTCCACTTAAAGACAAAGAGAAGCTAACTTGTCAAAAGCTATTCCAGTGAACCCATCTACATACATATATGGTATATGTCTCATTTAAGGTACAAGGGCTTACATCGTGCGCTGCGTCCAAAATTCGGTTGGCATAATCGTAAAGCAGAGTCGGTAAAGTGCATTTCCAGAGACACCGTACAGTGAGCACTGAAGACGCAAATATTGCTGTGGAGCAGAGTGTCAATGAAGACTCAAAATGGAGTCCATCTACTTTATGGAAGATTTTGCGGTCATATCTTGATTTTCTGGCTTACAAAATCCAACTCGTACAAGAATTGAAGCTGAACGACAATCGAGCGCGTCACAAGATCGGTGAATGGGTCCTCTGATTCCGATTTTCACAAGAAAATTTTGTTTCAGTGGTTCATATATCTTCAGAAATGAAGTCGGTCATAACATTAAAGTCAGGGAGAAATGAGCCTTGATTAATGACTTTTTCGTGCCTACCTTGGAGGAGGTTGATTGGGATGATTTTTTGTTCAAACGAAATGGTTCTACATGCCATACAGCCAACGAAACAATCGATTTATTAAAAAAAAAAATTTATTGAGTGCATTATATCGTTTTGTGGGTCTGTGAGGTGGCCTCCAAGATCGTACAATTTAACACCGCTGGACTATATTTTGTGAGGTTATGTGAAGTTGCTAGCTAAGTAGATAAGTTCAACATTATTGACGCCTCGGAAGCAAATTTTCGGCACGTTATTGCTTACATACGGACTCAATTGCTGTAAAAAGTTATCGAAAATTGAGCCTCTCGTAAATTATTCGCGCCAGTTGCGGCAGTCACTTAACAGAAATCAGTTTTAAAATAAAATAACAACTTGAGCCATAACATTAAATTATACGTTTTTTGTTTCTTCTTGAAACCACGTTAAAAATAGGAGTACCAGATCGTGAGTGAATAGGTATTAGAAGATGGCGTGGAGAGACTCTCACCAAACTCAAAACAATAAGTCTAATGTTGGGAAGGTTCGGTGGAAAAATTCTGGGGATATATAGTATATATAAGTATATATAATTCTTTGTACACACCCGAACCAATGGTGAGGGGAGAAAAAATTCTTTAAAAAGATTCAGCATAAGCCTCCATCACTTATGGTGCCTATTTACTTCTCCCTTTGAGAGTGTTTATATCTACTATACATGTGGTTGCGAGGATAATAAAAGGGATAAATAAAGGGTTGCTTCTCATTATAGGAACAGTTAGGTGTAGGTAAGGTAGAGGTTTTTATTGCGATTGTGTTTCAGTTATCGCTTTCCGGGATCATAAAATACCCCTATAATTGATTCGTAAAAGACAACCTCTACGTACAGCCGTCAAAGCATCCAGCGAGAAATATCGTACTCTTGTCTATTACAGCTACATATCTATGAATTGTAGAGTTTTCTCCAACCCCAGAATTGGTTACTCACTCCGTCCAGTGGATCTGGAAAGTAAATAATAATTTATATATACTTAAAGAATTGTTAATAAAATTAACCTACAAACTCGTAGTCTTATTGACGATATCTCTTAATGGCAATGTGAACATATTTTTTACTCCATTACATTACTGACCATTGGTTGTTGCAATCCGACGATGTTATTAAGTGGGTTACTTAAATGGATTGAATTGTTCAATGACATAACCGAAAGCTGCTTGTCCAATACAGTTACAATCCAATGTAGCTCAGTTGCGTTCAATGGAGTAATAAATAAATACATAAATATAAATATATATCTTTATGTATGTATAAACACGGTTGTGTGCATGAAGGTGGTTCATAATTGGCTCAGAAAAATGCCTGTTGTAGAAGAAAAAGTATGTTATTCTCATACTAAAAGGTTTGGTTGGTTATTTACGAGTAGACATGTATGTATGAGATGTGTTAAAAAATTTGGAGAATTTAAATTTTCTTGGACAGAATATTTATTTATTCGCCTATGTAGTTCCCTTTATAATAGTTTTGCGTTTGTGCCCACACTTCTCAAGCTCGGTCTTTGCGAGAGCCTTTACTTTTTTCCCCAAGGCGTTCTTAACGTGATCTATGGCTGTTAAATGACGGCCCTTTAAGGTTCCCTTAATTCTAGGAAATATGAAAAAGTCCCAAGAACCAATGTTTAGCGAATATAGGGGCCGAAGAATAGTTACAGTTTTGTTCCTTTGGCCAAAAATTCACGAACAAAGCCATGAGCTGTTTTTCTGCAAATCTGAACACTTTTTCGAGTTGTAATTGTACTGATAGGTAGTACTCCTTACTGTCCGTTTGATTTGGTAGCAGGCGCTCACTTTATTTAGTTAATCCTAAGCAAATTCCATTCGTCAGTCTTTTTCTGTTCAAAATCTAAAATCTTTTGAATAAATTTTGCTGTCACTCGTTTATTTTTACCGAAAACAGTGGAAGTAAGGTCGTAACATGATAAAATCGATATGCCAACATCATCAGTGGCTTCTCTAACAGTGATTCTGTGTGGCTCCAACTGCCCACGTTCATTACTATTTCTTTCGATTCTTCCATGCTTTCATCGGTTGTTTATATGCTGAGGCATCAATGGTGTACCAGATCGCTTATATCAATCGTAAACGATTTACTAATACTAGATTCACCAAAGGTTTTTGTTAAAAGATCACAAATTCCAAGAACCATTACTTTCAAAGTTCCTAATAGCCTCGCCTAACTTTAGTGGGTGTCACAGACTTGCACTTAGTACAAGTGGGGTTAAAAGTAACCTTTTTGGGAATGAAAAAAAAAATTTTTTTTTTAAACAGTTTTTTTATTTTATTCAATGTGATCCCTTTTTTAGCTCGATACACTCTCCAACTACTTGATCTAGCCCGCAAAGTAATTTTCTGGAAGGTCTATAGAATACTCCTCCGCGGCGTCCATGATTTCCTTACGTGAGTTGAATTTTTTATTGATGAGCCCTCTTTTGAGGTTTGGGAAGATATATAGTCCGAGGGAGCCAAATCGGGCGAATACGGTGGATGCGGAAGCAATTGGAGCCATAAGTCATTGATTTTAGCCATAGAATATTTTATGTGAGAACGAAAATCGTTTTTGTCCATGCTCAGTATGATGTCAAACATGTCAACAACAATCAGCTGTCAAAACAAAACAAAGACAGTATCGCACGGAAATTTGGCATGTTTGCCTAAATATGAACGGACCTCAAGGCACTATAACCTTTTTTTTGCAATAGCAGCGCATTCTGGCGGTCAAGGCGGTTGCTTTTCACGCCACCTAATATACTAAGAAGAGGAATTACGATTTGATTCAGGCATGTCTGTCTGTCTGTCCGTCGTTCTGTATACACTTTAAGAAAAATTAAACTCAAAAAATAAATATTATTTTTGAAGACAATTTTATAATTCAAATTGCTAAGAATAATTTTGATGAAAAAAATAAAACTTAAGATTTTTATTTTTCTTTATTTTTGAGCAAAAATCTTTAATATCAAGATAATGATTATCTCTGTTTAGAACAATTGAAAGCACAGGCATAATCATTAATTTTGAGCGATAATAAAAAAAAAAACGAAAATAAAAATTAATCTGATCAAAAAGATATAACTTATAAGTTAATAATTACTTTTTGAGTGATATGTTAAATTTGAAAAATAAATTTGTTATTGAAAATTTTTTAATCGCTGAATAATGAGTAAAAAGCGATTCTTTTAGTAAAACTCTAATGATTACCATCTAAGGCATTAATTAATTGAACTCTAGTAGGCATGGGTACTAAATCCTTATCAAAAATGAATGACATAATACATACGAGTATGTATTGTATGTCAGGCTATCATTATTTATAAGTGGGCAAAATATAGTTACTAAACGTAGTTAGAATAAAATAATATGTAAATATATAAGTATAGGTACATATGTACATATGTGTATGCACAATTACAATTGTGTTTGAACAGCAGCGTTAAATTGAACTGAAATTCATACAAAATCTTACAAATAAAAAACAAAATTAAATAATCGTTAATAAAAAATTAATAAAAATAAAAATTATATAAGAAAGTAATCAAAAAATTAAATGAAATCAAAGAAATAAAATAAAATGAAATAAAATAAAAGAAATAAAAATAAATAAATAAGATAAAAGAAAACAAAATAAAATAAAATAAAATAAAACAAAATAAAAGGAAATAACGGAAACTAAAATAATCGTTAATAACAAAGTAAATTAAAATACAAATTAAATAAGAAAATGACCTAAATATTAAATGAAATAAAATGAAATAGAAAAAATACAATAAAATAAATTAAAATAAAATAAAATAAAATAAAATAAAATAATTAAAAAAATAAAATAAAATAAAAAAATAAAATAATATAAAATAAAATAAAATAATTAAAAAAATAAAATAAAATAAGACAAAAAAAATAAAATAACGTAAAATTAAATAAAATAATTAAAAAAATAAAATAAAATAAAAAATAAAATAAAATAATTGAAAAAATAAAATAAAATGAAATAAAAAATAATAAAATAAAATAATAATATATAATTATCAGTAGAATTTTTTCGAGCGCAAGTACGGATTTTTTTATACAGAAATTTATATTAATAAATTTATTTTGTCTCAAATATTTGAGGGGCGAATTAAGATATACCCATGAGCTAGTTAAGTAGACTACCTCGCTATGCCGATTTCATAATAAAACTTCATTTCTCGTTTAAAATATTATTGTTTCTCACTTCCGCTGTGACATCAACTTAGGGGTTAGATCGTTAGTGTTGAATATATCGTTATAATAAAGGGTGGTTTTTTAGACATGTGATTTTCAAAGAGGCTTTTTTGACAGCTGTTACTAGATTTATACTCAATTTGGTTCACCATAGAAAAGGTTCGGTTTACGCGACACATCGTGTGCTGTATTCTTTATTCGGTCAACATAATCGCACAGCAGAGTCGGTAATTCGGATCGGTTTTGTACGATGTTTACTCAAATGGATAATGCGCATCCTAAGAGACGCAGTCTCAACGCGCACACCGAAAACGCTATTGTTCCTTTGGTTCAGAGTATCGAGGAAGACCCGCCATTCCGTTCACCCACTTAATGAAAGATTTTGCGTAAGGATCTTGGTTTGCGAACTCAAAAAATCCAACTCATGCAAGACATTTATTCCGATTTTAATAAGAATATTTTGCACAGCTATGAAGCTCACTTTTAGTTAAATGGTTTTCGTTAATAAACGAAATTATTATACTTGGAGTGATGATAATCCGCAAGCCATTATTGAAACGTCAGTACATCTAAAAAAAGTCACTGTTTGCTGTGCTTTCTAGGCAGCGGATGTATCATTTGTTCATATTTCTTCAAAAATGAAGCCATAATGTTACAGTCAACTGGTAACGCTATCGAGCCATGATTAATTCGTAGCTGAAATGGGTGATATTTATGTAGGCGACCTTTGGTTTCAACAAGACAACGGCGGTCTACATGCCATACAGTCAACGAAACAACCAATTTATTACAGGAAACTTTTGGTGAGCGCCTTATCTCGCGTCGTGGAACTATACCTATATTGTGGGGCTATGTGAAGTTGCTGGAGTATGCAGATCAGCCCGAGAAGATTGACGCTTTGGAAGAGAATACTAGGCGTGGTCATCCCTTCGATTGTATTTCTGATACGACTTCAAGTTCCCACAAAAAAAATTCAACAGCTGTTCAGAGGAGGCTTAGAACAAACGGTAGGTACATCAATTTGTAAGAAAAAACGCGAAACGCGCACGATAAAGGGGAAGAGGAGCTCGGCCGAAAATGGCTTCAGCGGTTATATATATAAAAGAAAATTTTAATCGCTTTTTGACATCCGATTCAATATTTATATTCCCAAAGAAGAAACATTCTTTCAAGAAAGTTAAAGATTTTTCCTTTTAAATATGTAAAATTATGGTGACACACCTTAATGGCCAGCAACTGCAGCGCCTGCATTTGGTGATGCGATGTGTTGTAGTTCACTGCATCTGACTTGATTGTGGTAAAGTAATGTTTTGTGTGTTTATTGCACGTGCCACACATGCCGTTTATTATCATACATATGTACATACAAACATGCGAGTATTTATGTATAGATAAATATATCTATATATATATTTATATTGTACATACATACATATACATAAGTAGAATGGCACCAACTGATGCTGAAGCCAGGAGCTATCTTTGCTTATTTACCTGCTTTGTTATTGTATTTTTTTTATTGCATTCATTTGCTTTTGTTTTTGTTGTTGCATTTCACTGACATGTTAATATCGTTTTCGAGGTGTTTTGTTGAACAAACTGAAACAGACACGCTTCCACATTCACAAACACACCGATATTTATAATCAAACGTATGCACATATGCATGTGTGTGTAAATAGGCAGGAGTGTGTTATTTTTTGTTTTTGTTTTGTTTTTTTTTTTGTGTTTATTCTTGGAACATGTGTGCTGACATGTATGATGAGGTCCACACTGCATGGACACAGTTGGCATTATGCTGAGGATTTCACTGGCGCATTCAAACGCATTGGGTCCATTCCTTGCTCGCTCCATTATTCACTCATTTCGTTTTTGTGGGTCTTTAGTGGCACTGATGGGTGCCGTTCGGCGCTCTGCTGTGCCTTAAATGTTTGGCTCGTGTCTATTGTTGTGCGTGCCCATGCTTACCCAATATAATCGTTTTTGTTGTTGTTTCCAATATTAATGTACATCAAGGTATTGCATTCGTATTTCCATTAATGTAACGGTATCTTTATATCAAGTGATTGAGAGCGTCTGTAGAGAAAAGAAATTAAAGCAGACTTTCGCTTCGATATTATCTTAAGTGTATCTACAAAATTAAGCTCTCAACCGCAATAGTGTTAACAGTTTGTCCAGGTCCAACCAAACTCATTTCCCTAATTGTGGTTGCCCCTCGGCGGAGAACGTGAAGCTCTCCTGTAAACTTTAGATCCTTCCATTAGTTGGAAGAATATCACGATACACGCCACAAATTGAAGAAGGATCTTGCTTCAGTGGTTGCAAAGCGTCAACTAAAAGAAAATCTTTCTTACGCCTCTTAATTTTAATACCGGCATTGTTGTGATTCTTAATCTTCCCAGTACTTGGACCGAATTTCCATCTGTGAATCGCTGCTGAATCGTAACTAAATCGTTCCATTTCTGAAGCGTTTGGTGACCGGTGATGAAAAGTGGATCGCTTACAGTAACCTCAAATGAAAGCGGTCGCAGCCGAAGGACAGTGGATTAATATAAACAGTCTCTAAGCCAGCACTGACGGGAAGGAAGATTTTATTGAAACTGTACTGTCAGCAGTTGGATAGTCTAAGGGAAAAAAATCGCTCAGAAGCACCCAGCTTTAACCAACAGGAGGAGAATTGTGTTTTATCAGAACAACGCCAGAAGTCCCGGTGGTTTGAGACAGGGAGGCTCTTATACTATACATCCATAATATACTCCGGACCTCGCCATCTGTTCCTGTCTGAGGCGAATGATTTGTATAAAGGCTCGTAGAAGGCTGCGTCCCTATTGGCAAAAAACTCGGAGAGCCAATTTTCACAAGCCTCCTTTAAGGCCAACTTCTCACCATTAAGGGCGTTCGCCATGGGCAGGGAAAGATGGTAATCACTTGGGCCTCCCATCCGAGCTCCTGGAGCTTCTGGCGCGTCACCAAAGACGTGTGTGGCCTGGCGTTGTCCTGATGGAACACAATTCGGCCTCTGTTGATCAAAGATGGTCTCTTCTGGATGAGTGCTGCCTTCAAGCGGTCCACTTGTTGGCAGTAGAGGGCCGAATTGAGCATTTGGCCATAGAAGAGCAGCTCGTAGTAGATGATTTCTTTTCAATCCCACCAAACACACAGCAAAACCTTCCTGACTGTCAATCCTGGCTTGGTCACCGTTTCCGCCGGCTCACCGCGTTTCGACCACGACCGATTTCGCTTGCCGTGGTCGTAAGTGATCCACTTTTCATCGCCAGTCACCAAACGCTTCAGAAATGGGTCGATTTTGTTGCGATTCAGCAGCGATTCGCAGATGGAAATTCGGTCTATCATGTTTTTTTGAGTTAGTTCGTGTGGAGCCCAAACATCGAGCCTCTTTTTGAATCCAAGGTTATGCAAATGGTTCCAAACGGTTTTCTGGCTTATCTGTAGTTCCTCAGCAATTAAATAAGTGCTCACTTGACGGTCTGTTTCCACAATTTCCTATTTTATCACAATTTTCGAGGACAGGCCTCCCGACGCGTGTTGCATCTTTGACATCGAAATTACCGGAACGGAACCTAGCAAACCACTTTTGTGCTACACGTTCGTTTACAGTATCGGGCCCATAAACTAAATTAATTTTTTCAGCCGTTTTGGCTGCTTTATCGCCTTGATGGAAGAAAAATGTAAAATTTAGCGAATTTTCTCTTTGCTGGTGTCCATCTTTGACGAGCGCTCACAACGTACTGAGTCAATCAATCGAAAAACTGTCAAAGACAAACTTTTAGCGCAAATAAACACGTTTTCAGCGCCGTATAGTATGACATGATGCGACACGTAACACTAGTATTATGGACAGTAACGCCATATCTTAAAATTTAATTTTTTTTCACCAAGATGAATATTTTAAATTACTGTAACAACATAAGTAGTATGGATGACACCAAAAATATCAAACTTTATGATAAAGTTATCAGTTGCCAGTTTGCAGTTCAGAAATATAAAAGGCAACCCTCGTATTTGCAATTTTCTGTGTTTTTCCAGAAATTCTTAACTTTCTTGTAATTTTTCTATATAATACCCCAATATTCAGCTGCCCCGTCCACCCCAGGCCACGCTGGCGTATACGTAATACATTTGTAACTCCTTTCAGTACTCTATAAATGATTTTTTCTCTTCTCATTCTATACACATTCTGTGGTCTGTTGTATGGCTGCCGACCAGTAGTGTAATAATACTGAAATAATTTCCTTTTATTGTTACTACATTCATATTTATTTATTTTTTTATTTTTATTTATTTTATTTTTTATTTGTTATTTTTTTATTTTTATTTTTTGCAATGTACCTACACACCTATGCTATATACCGTTATACAAATATGTCAGCACTTCACTTCACAATACTCATATTGGTAATTTAAATACGATGCATAAATATAGAGTGTATTTGTTTGATAGAAGGCGGCTTTTCTTTAATACCTCGTTTGCAGCTGTGACCATTTTGAAAAGTTTTAAAAGGAATTTCAACTTTTTCCAAGAATATCACGTACAAATGACAATTGGCTTTTATTTATTTGCCATATGTATTGTAAATAAACAAATTTATTTTATTGCTTAATTCCTTGTAAGCCACGGTGGGCATGAGCTGTGGTGGGTGCTTTTCAGCTCCGCTGTAGATATGCTTGATTGGTTAAAGATTAGGGCAGCAAAACGTGACTTCAAATTTGCTGTGTCTCTATAGGAATTTCCGCAATTCAATTTGAGTTTCACTGCATCATTGATTTTGAAGCATTAACTATAGCCATACGATTCCCTTATATAACATAAACATACACGGTTTTAGATCTAGGCAACCAAAAGTTGTTTCTATGATAATTCATGACGTTCCGTATATTTCTTGAGATTGATTCTTGTTTTTGATATAGTCAATAATGGAACGTAGTCAAGATTCTGGGCATGCAATTACAGCTGCAGACCTTTACTCAACTCTTATCCTCTGAAAACGTAAGTAACCCTTGAGCTATATGTGGTAACCAAGAATCATCTGATGACCTAAATCGGGATAGGATAAAATTCAAGTGAGCTCCGTGTCGCACTGCCGCAATTAGGTGACTTGATCCCCATACTCAACATATGCATGTCGTGCATGAGACCCCCACTTGCCACGTACTTGCATGCCCCAAAACTCTAGTTATTTAACACTCCTTTCGCTCTGGTACAAACCCGTCGAAATAGCTCGATCGATGGCGTCGATGAGTTAACTCAATCTCGCCTGAACCAATCCATGTGGATCTTTGGGTCACGGCTAAGAGACAGCAGGCTTCAGTGGAGCCACTCCGACATACCCTACTTAAAGGTTAACTGAGGACTAATTGGGAGCAGCGTCTGTTCATCAGACTTGCGGCTAAGAGCGAGCATCGGTCGTGAAGCAAGCGTCTTGCTATATCCATGATATGTGAAAAATTCTAAACTACTCGCCTAGCAAGGTTGCGTGCTGGATTTGTACCCATCACGTAGAAACCAGCTCCAATCAAAAGTTCAACAACGCTTCGGTTGAGAGACCCCACTTCTTAGAGGATGCATCGGAACTGTCTGATCCCTTAATTGGCAGGGTGCCACTAGGGGTACAACAGATGGGACAAAGATGAAGACGAATTCGGGGTGGGAGTCCATCGCCGAGTTGTGCCCTACGCTACGGTAGATGAACGCCACCCACAACAAAGCGAAGTTCTGTAACCTAAAGAGAAGGACGATGTGACCAAGGATGACACGATTTAAAAATTGTTTTTGGCGACTTCAACGATGGGGGGGAGGGGAGGGTTTAAAGAATGTATCTTGGGCCCAACTGTTAGAAAATTCACTTTTCACTATAATACATCCTTGAATGGGCTGAGGCTGGTCGGCTTCACCGGGATCCACCAGATCAGAAAACTCAAAACAAGATCGATGATGTTGTGACAGACGGATGATATGTATCCAGCATTTTTGACGTGTGTATGCTCCGAGAACCCAACATCGATTCCAAACCCCAGCTTTTAACAGGAAACATTCGCACCTGCCCCTGTGCAGCAAAGAACGCCCATCAACAAAGAATAGCAAGATTCGGCGTCGAAGAGTTGCAGTCCCAACAGACAGCTGAACAACTTTCTACTCGACGTGGCGTGCCTGCTACCTGAGAGCACCCCTCAGTAATTCGGTATAAGGGAACCCTGGAACAGCAACACAAACTCTCTACATGCAGCTGAAAACGAACTATTTGTTTTCATCAAAGCTGAGCTGGCTAAACATCTCTAAGCTTGGGAATTCTACTGAAAACTACTTTTGCCAACAGGTGCTACTTTGGACTGAGTAGGCAATTGAACAGTAAAGTCCCCTCCCGTCGAACAAAGAGCAAACTCTACAAGTCGCTCATTATCCTCGAGCCGCTGTTTAGTGCGGATGTATGGACGATGACAACATAAGGTTCTTCGAAAGAAAAGTTTGGCGTAAGATCTATGGTGCTCTACGAGTGGGGAATGGCGAATACCGCAGCCGATGGAATGATGAGGTGTATGAGATATACGACGGCATTGACATTGTTCAGCCAAACTAGAGAAAACATATTATGACTAAATATCATATAAAAGCATCCACCTGCGACTTCAATTATAATTACATATATATTTTAAGCATATTCAAGTGCATAGATAACAACAACAACAACAACAATATTTTTCTTTTTGACACAACAACAACAACGACTCGCCACTACAATTGCGCTTACAGCGTCTAATACGTATATATGCATAGGTATATATATATATACTCGTACAAGTGTTTGTAAGTGCTCGTGCAGCAAGTGTCCTTGTGCATATATGATATTTTACAACCTCAAGCTCCAACTGCTTATCGCTTTACGAGCTGTACATTAAGTGAAGGCGCAAAGGAGCGAATAGCCAAGCATGTGAGCCACAAAACCGTTGAATCATGTAAACACAAACGTTTCACTGTATGCACATAAATATGCAATGGATATGTACATACCATATAGTACACGTATGTAGGCAGGAAAGCCTCCAGCACCGACGGCATGCTACTTAGGCTGATGTGTTAACCAGACTGTGGCGTGTTTGCTGGTTAACAAACAACTTGCCAGTTTCGGTTTAACCATTGCAGCTCACTTAAAGCTGAATTCGTTCACAGTCCTTAAGTGGAAATTACACACAGAAATTATGTGTCTGGTGTGGATGGTTAAGTCCCTTTGGCGTGCTGGACTGTATACCTACATATGAATATGCGTATAATTGTCATGAATAGCAGGATTGGAGCTGTTTTTTTCAACCTATCAGCAATACGTACGTCTTCTTCTTTAGAAGCAATTGTGCTAATAGCTTTGTTCACTTCTTTGCTCTTTGAACTCGCGCAAATTTGCTTACGAAGAACAAAGAGGGGTTTATACATCGGCTAAGAGTTTACACGGATCTCTATCACTTTCGAAGTTAGAAATGATCTACTCTGTTAGCACTCGCCTCGAAAGCTCATTTGCTTTGCAATTTGTCTGCCTGTCACCAACATAAGGTCTTATCGAGCTTACTGTGTGAGAGATCGAAGCCAGCCATCAAAGAACTTTTTGGGCCACAATAGTGCGGCTTCAGATCGATTTCAAAGCTGTCTTCGAGAGTAGGCAATTGAATGTAAAGACCAGTCTCGATTGACAAAAACAAAAATCTATAAGTCGCTCATCATTCCGTCTTACTTTATAGTACGTGGACATTGACAACTTCCGATGAGTTAGCTTTGAGGATCTTCGAAAGAAAGAATTGTTCAAGATCCTTTGCGCATTTCAAGTATCGAGTACCGTAATCGATGGAACGATGAGCTGAACGAGGTATTCGACGACATTAATATATTGGGTTGCCCAAAAAGTAATTGCGGATTTTTTAAAAGAAAGTAAATGCATTTTTAATGAAACTTAGAATGAACTTTAATCAAATATATAATTGCCATTTTGTTCGATAACCTTTTGCCATCTTCTCGGCAAATTTAGTATTCCACACTCATAGAACTTCTGGCCTTTATCTGCAAAAAACTGAACCAAGTGCGATTTTATACCGTCATCATTGCCGAAAGTTTTACCATTTAAGGAGTTCTGCAAAGATCGAAATAAATGGTAGTCTGATGGTGCAAGGTCAGGGCTATATGGTGGATGCATCAAAAGTTCCCAGCCAAGCTCACTCAGTTTTTGGCGAGTGACCAAAGATGTGTGTGGTCTGGCGTTGCCATGATGGAATACGACACCTTTACGATTGACCAATTCTGGTCGCTTCTCCTTGATGGCTGTATTCAATTTGTCCAATTGTTGACAGTTAACATCCAAATTAATCGTTTGGTTCCTTGGAAGCAGCTCAAAATATACCACACCCTTCCAATCCCACCAAACAGACAGCATAACCTTCTTTTGGTGGATATCAGCTTTTGAAGTGGTTTGAGCTGGTTCACCATGCTTGGACCATGATCGTTTTCGATTGACGTTATTGTAAACAATCCATTTTTCATCTCCAGTTATGATTCGTTTTAAAAACGGATCGAATTCATTGCGTTTAAGGTGCATATCACAAGCGTTGATTCGGTTTGTTAAATGAAATTCTTTCAATTCATGTGGTACCCAAATATCGAGTTTCTTTACGAGTCCAAGAGTTTTTATGTGATAATGAACGGTTGACTTTGGTATATTTAATTTCTCTCCTATCTCACGCTCAGTTACATGACGATCCGATTCGATTAAAGCCTTGATATCGTCATCGTCAACTTCACTTGGCCGACCTGAACGTGGCTCATCTTTAAGTGAAAAATCTCCAGAACGGAATTTGCGAAACCAATTTTGACACTGTCTTTCTTTTAAGGCTTTATCACCATACACATCTCGTAACTTTTTAGCAACCTGCTCCGCGTTTTTTCCTTTACGGAAATAATAAAGTAAAATATGACGAAAATGCTCCTTTGAGGGCTCCATATTAAAATTGACGCCAAACAAACAAATGTAAACAAAATTTCGCGCACTTTTTTTCTAAAGCAAGCTAAAAGTGACAGCTAATAAATGACAAAAGAAAGAATGCAATTACAGAGTCACCGCCGTTCAAAAAAATTGTCAAAGCCGACTATATGAAAAATCCGCAATTACTTTTTGGGCAACCCAATAGTTCATCGAAATAAGAGACATCGTACATCTTGGCTTGATCATGTTGTTGTTGTTGTAGTGGTTTACCAACCCCGCTTAAGAGTAGGCTAGAACAGTCTAAGTCAACGCGGTCATCTACCATATAGCGAAGTCCAGGAAGCAAGCTTTTTCAACGGATTCAGACTAGAGGGAAAGGTGGCTGGATGAATTGTTTTTAGGAGGCATGCCGAGAGGTGGTTAGTGCCGTGGGAGCACTCATTGTCCGTAGGACATACCATACCTGTCGAGTTCGAGCCTGGATAGATAGGAGTTTAGTCAACTGCAACGCGAACGCCTTTCACTGGAAGAGAGTTCAAGAAAAAGCTGACTCTCGGTGGGTGAATGGCGTTTAGTGTATGCCTGTACGCCGTACTGTACAGCGGTTATTGTAGGTGGTGTTGAATGCAGCACTTTATGTCAAGTACTCCCTTTCTAATGTGTCTGGGTGGTCGTTCGGTTTCTAATAAATGTCCTCTCCCTACTATAGCATCCATGCAGAAATTGTTTGCACAGGAAGGTATTAACGCGTAGCATCGTTTTTAGTGCGTTTCCTAAGACGCTCTAGAGGGTAGTGTTTTGGTAGGTTTGTAACTTCTTCAACTGCGACTCGCTAGTTCCCGGCACCCAGATTGATGCGGCTTAGTTTCTGACAGGCCGGACAATTGTCTCTCGCTCACGACAGCCGGTGCTACGCACCGGAGATTTGATCCGGTCAAGGGCTGTCACCCTTTCGGTGAGCGATAACTCAAGACTAGTGCTGTTTTGTTGTAGTATTTATTGTATATTTATGTATTTAAATGAAAATTCTGATGCTGATGCTCGTAGATGGTTATAATAAGTACGAAATACATGGCAGATTCTTTTCTCATGATATTCTTCGAGATGCAGATCATAGAGCTTAAACTAAATTTACCGTTAAATTTCTTAT
>JAWMAG010000006.1:23527500-23570000 GCA_037013455.1 Ceratitis rosa
AAGGAAAAAATATAAGCCTAGTAGAAGGAGAAACAAATGTAATAATTTTTTGTCGAACAAAATATTGCTTACTGTTGCTTACTTTTTTATTCTGTTGTTTTCAGTGTCAGCTCAACATCTATTAAAAACAACAACAAAAGCTCTTTATTTCAATTGATTTTAAAAAGCCACTTGTGAAAATCAACTGACATTTATATTTAATTGGCGCTTTGTAACCACTGAAGCGATTTTCGGCCGGCTCGGTGGTTTTAAGCTACTCAGACTTAATTCTGCAATGAAAGTTTTATTTAAAAAACTCAATCACGTAACATGTTGTATGGTCTACTGTTTTCACTATACAGAAATAGACGATAATATTTGTGGTTAACATTACTTAGTAACGAGTCCTGGTTCGTCTCTGCCCGTCAGCTGGGAATGTCAAGTCTTCCGCGTATATTTCTGATATGAATTGAAAGCTCCTCATAAAAATCCATCAGCCTTTTGGAGGCGGCTTAGAAAAAACTCTAATTCTATAGACATTTTTTATCAAGGCTGTAAGGTTGCAAACCCTAATGACACTCCCAGTATATTCAGTATGTTGGGGTACTACTACTACTTTCGAGTGTCCGGGCCTCAGCCGATTGAAGCAGCACACGATGCTCCCAGTTCCAACCTCACAAAGGGGGGAACACATGGTTGGAAGCAGTTAATACAGTAGAGCGAGCTTTTCGATAATGACCTAGGAGCGGCCGTTTGTGGTCATGTCTTCAACATCTCTATTTCAACCAACCATTCAGTATAAGGTTTGTGGTTTACGAAATAGTTAAACTTACGTTCGAAAAAACTTAGGAAATATTGAAAACTCATTATCACTATGGTGAGTCTACAACTGCAACTGCGTTACGTCCGAAACAACTTCCTTACCAGACAGTTCGTGGATCGATTTATGCAGCTAGTTCGCCATATCGGTTTGTTATCGGACAGACCTGCCATTTCATTCAGAAAAAACAACGGTTTGGTGTAGTTTATAGGTCGGTGGAATAATCGGAAAATTAAAGCTTTTGATCTCGGCAACATTTGGTTTCTTTGTTTTTTCTTTAAAAAATTAGAAAACCGCGAAATAGATCACTTTTAAAAATAATTGGCTCCGCTGAAGCGATTTTCGGCCAAGCTCCTCCGCCGATTTGTGATATGTTTATTAATGAATGACTTAATTTATTTTTTAATTTATTTTGAGCTGATTCCGAACGATGGTTTTTTGTTCATAAATATTGAAAAAGTTTTTTGATGGGTTTAAACAAACATAATAAAGGTTTATGATGAAGAAATAAAAAAATATCCATTGAAAAAGTGAAATAATCTATCCAGTCGCAAAAAAAATTAACTTCATGTATTATTTTTTCTTATTTAATTTTATTTTTAAATATACTACTAAATATAATTTTCCCTATAACAATCATTACAAACGTACAAAAATAAAAATTTTCATTTTTTCTAATGTTTAATTATATTTTTTGCATTTATTTATTATTTCATAATTTCTCTAATAATAATTTATATGTATATCTTTAATTTTTCTTTAAATTCATTTTTCATAGGAAAAGTATAATAACGTATTAAAAATAATATTTGAAATAAATTCATATTTTTTATAATTATTCTTTAGAGTTTCTATTTTTAATTTTGCTATAAAATCGATTTTTTTTCAAGTAAAAATAATAATAAATTAATAAAAAAAAAAAATTAAAATATTTGGAAAAATTTTCATAGTTATTCTAATTATTATTTATTTCTTTTTTAATTTGAAAATTGAATCGATATTTTCTTTAAAAAGTTCAATTCGATCGTAAGTAAAATTAGAAACAATTTCAAAATTTCCCAATTTTCTTTTTTTATTTTTATTAATTTTTATATTAAACTTGCTAACCCCTCAGGCATTGTCCTCCATGAGATTGTTTTGTGTTGAAAATCATTGATTTACGATTTGTCCACATTTTTTCCAAAGCAACGCTGCTTAATAAACAATAATTTTTGTTCTCTGTTTCGACGGATGAAGGCTGCGAAGCATAATAAACACAGATCTAACTTTAAGAAGCAAGTGTTGCGCCAAATCCAAAGAATTTAGAAATTCCATTGGATAATTCACGGCTTTGTCTTCATTTTCAACACGATCGATACATTTGTATGACCGCCAATCTCCCGGAATTTGGCTTTGAATCATTAACATCGATATCTTTGGCAGATGAAACTGAGCATGCACTCAACCAATCATGTTACGATAATTTTGCTCAATGTTTGGATAAACATTCATGATGAGTTCATCTTTCGTTGAAGTGAATTGACAAACGGCAGGTGGGCTTGATATTTTACGTTGGTCCGTTGCACGTCGGGAACGCCGACCGATATTAGGGCGGCACACATAAAGTTTTCATTGAATAAATTTCAATAATTTTTAACAACCCAAATTGAACGATTTAAATTATTTACACATCAGCTGAAGAAGTAACACAAATAAATTCCAATGGAAATGAGGTTAGTTATATTCACCAACAAACGAGAACTGTTCGAATTAATAAATAAAAAAGTAAAAAGACAATTTTTTAAAATAGATAGATGTGAAAAAAACAAAAAATAAATTAAAAAAAAAAAACAAATTAAAAAAAAAATGTTGTATGGAAAAAGGTCACTTTTTGGATTATTCCAATTTTCCAACTTTTCCTCAAGAAAAGTATAAGTTTTTTTATATCTAAACCTTCCAAGATCCACAACGAACAACCTCTGAAAATTCTATCAAGATTGGTCCTACCGTTCTCGAGCCTCAGCGTCACTAACAAACAAACATTCATTTTTATATATTAAGATATAAAATGTTATGCTTTTCAAATGATAAGTAAAAGTATTATATTCTCATGAAATAAAACAATGATCATGGACTAGGACTGTACAGACATGGACACGATGGGAATATACTGTACAGTGATACACAAGTGAGATGTGAAACTATGGTTCGACATTCTGCGGAAATTTTCCCTTTACATTCTATGCTATTGAAAGTGCTTCTCATAGTGTTTTTAAACACTTTTCTACTCATTTTTATAACCTCGCTCTCATATTCATCATTCGTGGGAATTGAAATCACTGTTAATTGATAAAGTAATAGTTTTGGTGAACCATTTTAAAGATTGAAAATAATTTATTTAAAAGTTCCGCTTCTAATTTTGCTATTAACTTTATATGAGTTCAAAAAAAAATTTATTTTATTATATTGAACTCACTAAAAAAATAAAAATATTTTATTTATTTATTTAGTTTTTTAATAATATTCATATTCCTCTTCGAAAAAGCTCGCAACTTGCGAAAATGACAGCAGAAAGCAACTCTGCAAGCAATATTAAAAAAAAAAAATTAACAGAAATAAAATGGAAAATGTGCTAATATGCAACGCTCAAATAAAATACTCAAGTAATAACAAAACTTTAAGTAAATATGCATTTGAATATGACTACAAAGCAAAGGTGTACCTTATTTACCATATATACTCGTACACGTCGCTTAGTAAATACCGCCTTATTTTCCTCAATTTCAATCTGTACATTTTGTTGAGAAAAAAACTCAAGACAAAAACTCTTCATCATTGCAGTGAAATTGCCATCTCGACATTGTTAGCAGAATGAAAGACAGATTTTTTACAATGACGGCAATAAGAAAAGGCAAAGTAGTGTAGAAAGCAAAAGTGTAAGTAAATAGAATGAAGTCCTCAGTGGTGCATTAAAGTAGCTGATGTTGACAGAGTGGAATACATTATAATAAAATTGGTTGACATATGAGAGTTTGTAAATACATTCATACATTTATACATACACAAGTGTTTTTATATATTTAAATAACACTTGGTTGGCGGCATTTGGAGGGTACTTTTTGGGGCTAAACGACTCTAAAACGAATAAAAAATTAAATGTATCTTTAAATAAAATTCAAAAATGTAACAACAAACATAAAACTATATGCTATAAATAATAAATAATAAATTATAAATAATAAATAATAAATAATAAATAATAAATAATTGATAATAAATAATAAATAATTGATAATAAATAATAAATAATAAATAATAAATAATAGAAATAAAAAATAAATTAAAGACAAATTTTAAGAAATTTCTTTCCCTTCTTTGCCTAACCACCCTTTGATTCCATGCATTCAAAAATGTTACGTATACGCCGCGGTGTCGCATCCCTCCTTGTTGTACAATTTGTACAGCCTCAGTCTACGTGAGGTTTGCTACAATTTATTTGTATGCTTGTATGTCAACAATGCATAGAAGGTAATGAAATTAGACATCTAGCGAAGTGAGTGTGTAATAATATGAAGTCGACAAATGATGACAGCAAAGAGAAAATAAGGCATTTTACTGGAAAAGCATGCATGAAACAGAAAAGCAATTGCGTTGACTACATTAAAGGTCTTTTCCGGAAGCGTTGAAAAATAGTAATAAAGAAAAAAAAAATCATTCGCAGAGAAATTAATAAAATGCTATAACAAAGTAAAGATAATAAATAAAAAATAGTAAATAATAAAAACTTAAAAATATATAAAAATGTCAAGAATTTCAGAGTTGCTTGCCATGCTGCTTTTGTAAGTATGCGTGTGTATTATATGCGGCCAGTAGGCGATTTTTCACTTATGGTTCAAGCAACTGACGATTTTCGAACTTAGACTTCGTATAGTTTGGGTAACAAACAAACAGGCTTTGGAGACGAGCTAAGGTGAAAAGGCGTAAGCCGTAACTTTGCATTGGGTATGCACTGGTTCCTGAGAAATTTACAACATCGACCAAATAAAAAGGGGAAAATTTCGTTTTGGATTTGTTTGTGGAAGAGAGACTCTGTTCGAGTTCCAGGTACAAAGACCGCTCGCTTTTATCGCTACAAACCGAATCAAGGCGAAATTCTTCAACTTACCACTGACTATCGTCCATGTCTCAAAGGAAGAGAAAGACGGTGCGACCAAAGATGCTTCTATGTGTGCCTAGAATGCTGCTATGGGCCTCTGTCATGGCGCAAAAACCGTGCATTGCGATTTATCGTAGGAAAATTTAGCATCCACGATAAAATGTCCTGAAAATAGTTGAGGCTAATCGACTTCGGCAGTGTGCAAAATATAGATGTCTGTTGTACCAGATTTCGACAGAAGGAAATTCAGCAGGTACACGTGCACTCAAAGCGGACGTTTTGTAAAAGATGGACGATATGTTTCCGGTGTTCTAGATACGTTCCGGAGACCTAATTTCGCCTCATACCACTATATTGTTGCTGCGAAGATACGCACCTGTCACTGTGCAGTAAGGAACACCTCATCAGCAATTTAGTATAAGGGAACTATAGGACGGCATTTCAACCAATAGACTAAATATTCCTTGCTTCAAATCAAACAATTAGTTTTCATCAAGGTCGGAAGAAGAGCTGGTGACATGGGAAATGCCGTTTTGCTGGGGGGACAAAACAGTCTACCTCAAAAAGTTGTGATTAAACACAAAAACTACGACATGACGCGAGACGCGTATGCAAACCTGAGTATGAAAAGATTGAAAAGCTTGAGAAACTGGTTGATAGGTGTAATGCATGAAGACTCTGCGAAATAACTTAGCAACTTACGGAAGATTTCAAGACCGGAGCAATCATACGTAGAGACCTGCCAACCGATTTTCAGAGTATACTGAGTTTATTGATGGGGTATTTCCCCAGCGGAAAATACGTTTCAATATCTGATTAAACATGACGTGGTTCGAATAGTACCGATTGCCCGCTTCAGTAATAAAAAAGCGGCGGAAACCAGTCGCTTGCCAGCTGAGCTATTTAAATATGACGGCAAAGCGCCGGCAAGATGCATGCATTGGCTTCTTTGTATAATATAGTAGGACGAGTCCCACAAACAATCCTTCTCAATATCACATATAAGGTCCTTTCGGGAGTATTCTGTGAAAGATTAAAGCCCACTATACGTCAAGTCTTGGAAAAGAACCGTGAAAAGAATCGATACAAATCACAAAAAGGGTAAACTGACGCAAGACAATACCAGATAAGCAGTCAGAGCTCAAAAGTTCTCTCAGAGACCAAACAATGTATTCGACAGGGCGACTCTCCATCGTGAGATTTCTTGAACTGGATGCTGGGGAAAATAATATGAGCTGCAGTGCATTAATATTGCGATATAATGGTATTGACCGAAGTAAGGTAGAAGTTTGCGCACAAACGGATGGATAGACAGAGAGACGGACATAGTCAAATCAACTTAGCTCATCGTTCCGATCTGGTCGTTATAACTTTTTGGTGAGTCTATCTCTTCTCCTCCCGGTACTTACATACCTCGGACCAAAGTTAATGTATCATTTCGTGTTAATGAAAGATATAAAAAGAACACAGGAAAAAAAATAATTTTTCTATTTTACTTTCCAATGTCACCGTTGGCGGAATAAGCATGACGCGCTACTTGACTTCTTTATACACATACATATTAGGGGATTAACAAAAGTTCGGAAAGTTGACCAGAAAAAAAATATTTTTATATTTATTCGTAATCTTTGTCCTTTTTTATCTTCTCAACATAATCGCCATTGATTTCAATGCATTTCTTAAGCCTTTTGAGCCACTTCTGAAAACAGTCTTCAAAATTTTGCTTTTTAAGCTTATCAAGTTCAGCATTAACCGCATTAATTATCTCCTCGTTGCTCCTCGCTAAAGACTTTTCCTTTTAAATTTTTTTTAATTTTTGGAAATAACCAGAAATCACAAGGTGCTAGATCCGGGGAATTTGGTGCTGGACGCATTTCTTCGATGCAAGAGATCGCAGTAAAATTACTCGTTATTTTAGCAGTGTGAGTTGGCGCGTTGTCTGGATGTAAAAAGTAGCGCAACAAATTCTCTTTCTTCTTGTTTTCCAACAAATTTTTGAAAACTTTTGGTAATCACTCTTCGGTGGACTATTTTGCTGTTACCGTCTGACCCTTTTCCAGTGGAATAGCAGCTATTTTAGAGCGGGTGAAGTAAACTGACATCATTACTTTTGCTGCTGATTTTTGTTGCTTAGATTTTACGGGTGGGTTTGCTCCTGTTGGGCTCCATACCATGGACTGCTGTTTAATTTCTGGATGGTTATTATAGAACCAAGATTAATCACCAGTCACGACTTTACTAAAGTTGCTAGACTGACCATTTTCGAATTTGTTTAGGAAAAATTGGGCAAAATGCACTCGAGCCTCTTTTCGGGCCTCATTTAAAATTCGTGATACCCATCGAGCAGATTTTTTTGTGTATCCCGGATGATTACTTAATATTCGCGACTGAACCATCGCATTTAAGTACAATTCATTAGCAATCATATCTTGTGTCAATTGTGAGTCTTCGTCAATTTTTGACTTCACCAGAGCTACAGCGACGTCATCAAGAGTAGATTTTGGTCGACCTTCTCAGGGCTCGTCCTCCACGGAAACATGTCCGGTCTGGAATCTCCGGAACCACTTAGAAATATTCTTTAAAGACGGTGCAATCATTCCATATGAAATTTGGCATTCACTGAATATTTGTATTGGCGGTAAATTACGCCAAAACCTGAAGAGAATCACATGGCGAATTTCTGTTTGCGTTGTTGATGGAAGTTCGTCTGATCTATCCTCAGCTAACTTGCGTTTTCTCGTCTCCATTTAAGCCGATATTTCTAAACTTTGAATAAAGTGATTGCAAAGGATTTGGCGTTTTAGATTTAACAAAAACATGTAGAAAGTCACCAACTGACCGATTTTTTGTTAATCCCCTCGTATACACGTATAAATGAATTGTATTCGCACTTGCTGTACACCAGACTCACGCAATAATAATAATGCGCCGCTACTCATTTGCCGTCATTTGATATGTAAAGCAGGCAGTTGTCTCCGTTTACTCCGGAGTACTGTAATGTACTGTACTGGTGCTGCAGCTGCACCAACGATGGCAACGGTAAAGTTCCCGTCATCATCATCATCATCTTTGACCCATATTCATGAGCCCATTTAATAACTATAAGTGTTGGAAGAGACACAATAACAACAACAACAGCAACAACAACAATTACTTAAGTGACTTACATACAAGCGTTGGGGTCGGCGTTGGCCATGCGGAGGGAAGAAACAAAAAGGATACATGATATGTATGTGCGCGTGAATGGTAAAAGCTGTCGGCGCTAAGAAATAAAGCGCGAAATGTGTAAACATAATTTTTGTTGCTTGTGGTACTGTTGTAAAATGGAAAACTTAACGGTAACTTGTTTATTTTAAAAGCAGCTGTTGTTATTGCATTGCTTACTTTACGTTACAGCCTGTTGACAACAATATTATGAGTGAAAGACATCTTTGGTCAACACGAAGACACACACACACACACACACACACACACACACACACACACACACACACACACACACACACATTGTCGTCAGTTAGCTATAATTTATTTCAAACATCTCTTCTATGGTAATTGGTGGAAACGCAGGAGGAACCAGGCTTAGGAAAGTCCTATCCAAGAGCTCAAGCTCAACTACCTCAAATCATATCCAAAAACCAAATGGTGAATGGACCACATCTTGTGGCGCAATGCTGGTTATTCTTTTGAACACTTATATTCCGGTCTGCGCCGAAGACCAAAACATAATCCACCGTAGGACAAATGGGTGGGTGTTATTCTAACAAAAGTCAGCAGCAGAAGGGTGGGACAGGCTTTAAAATCATTTCAACCCAATAAATCTCCGGGATTGTACGGACTATTTTCCGCTGAACTATAGGCGGCGGAGAACATCTTATCCCCACCACTAGAGCCTGCCTACTCGAAGTTTATATTTCCCATGCATGTACCAAGGCTAAGGTGATATTCATTCCAAGAGGAAGCAGGACCTACTGTGTAAGTTCAAAAACTTTTGTCCCATTAGCCCGACCTTTTTTTCTTCAACCGAAGAGCTTTTTGAGGTAGCAGTACGCCTACTGTAAAGGAAAGTCTGTCGAAAGGATTGACTGTAAAAGAGTACACGATTACTACCAAGGCCTTAATAGAAGCTCTTCAAAAAAATGGATCTTGCACAGCCGGTTGTAAAGCTGGTGGAATCCCTTCTGAAGAATGGGATCATCTTCGCTCGCAAAGCGGTCATTGGTAAAAGGTGAGGCCTAAAACGTTTATTATTCATTTGATTTATTCAACGATAGTCCTACACCATTATATTTTATGGGGGCACTTGAAAAACTCACTTTAAGAAGCAAATTGGATAAAGTTCAGCGGTCGGCAGCTATTCTCATTACTGAAGCTCTAGCAGTAGGCAGTCGACCGCAAAAGCTCTGGAAACTCTTCTTAATTTTTCTCGAAACTCGATGGAATTCATTCCCCAACGCTCCCAACCAATTTTAATTTGAGGTTACGTGCAGTAGCAACGTCTGCCAAGCAGAACTTATTGCAGAATGGTTGTCGGGATCTCTGGTTACAAACCAATCAATCAATCAGTACATACTCGGATAGCCACATCAAAAGTGGCTTTGAAATGCAGAATCATTTTAAACAAGCTCTTAGCAAGATGCAATACAGCCGTGGTTTGGCTGTCCGGACATAGGTACATCCCAGCCAATTGTATGACGGATGAGCCAGCGAGAGAAGGTACCACTCTAATTACCATAAATTTCACGCACTTCGCAAACGTAACCTCTTCTTGGGCAAAATTCAGGCTAAAGTTAACTTTGACCAAAGCAGCCAATGCCAGATAAGCGGAGAACCTGCAACTTGACTAGACAACTTTGGCGTATGCTAGATGCTCTAAAGGATCTAATCCGCCTAGACCAATTCACTATTAATATAACAATGGGTGTACTAACTGGGCAATACTCAATGGGATGTGATACTTCTCCAATGATTTCTGTTTGAGCTGCATGGACGAAGAAGAGGAAGAATCTGTTGAGAACTACCGCTGTCACTGTCCAGCGCAAAACATCATAGGGCATAAATACTAAGCTTAACTCAATTCAACTCCACCGCATCTACGAGTATTAGGCATCTAGATCATTTGACTCGCTATTCTGAGGTGAGCAACAAGGCCAGCAAGGGCATACCGGAACAACATAAAATAACCAAAATCAGTAGGATATGTCTGCTCTTGGTCTGAATAACTGGCGAAGCTACGCTAAGGGGAGCAGAGATTGGCGACATATTTTGCGCAAATAACCGTTGTAGAACCATTGGAGCAGAAGAATAAGTAAAGCTTTTTTATGCATCGCCATCTTAATAGGTGTTACAAAGAAACTCCTAATGACTGAAAGTAGCGTAATCAAGATTCGAGTTATCTAATGCATTCAATTGCCTTTCCTGAGAATACATATAAATAATGGCGATCCCCTACGGCAGGGAATTTCAAGTCTTCCGAGTGTATTTATGGCATGGAATTAAGTCTCATAATAAAAATAAAACTGTAGGTCACTCCATTTGTTGGAAAAACACACATGTACACTAAACTATAGGAGGAACATGGCAGTGTGGTTACAAAGTTCCAATCATATCTAATATATATAACTCTCGGGTTCGTTTTGACGAGTGGTTAGTAGTGCGTTTAGCCATGAAGCGGTTTTCCAACTCCGCTTAGAAAGAGGCAAGACTAGTCGAACCCAACGAGACCATCTAACGGGGGATCCATGAAACGAGTGTTTTGATGGGTCCTGCCGGGAAGGAAATGCGGTTGGATGAGTAGGTTTCAAGGGGCATATAAGGAGGTGAAATTAAGTCGACTACAATAACTAAATCTTAATTGTGCCAGTATTATTCTGGCCTCTCAAGCCAGCTGGAAGTCTTCGGCAGCAATAGGTGGTGCCTGGATGCCGAGAGTACTGTTTTCTGCAAGAGAGTGCAAGAAGTTGTTGACCGACTCTCGCTGAATAGCGGTTTTTGTCTACGGTGCTGAAAGAAGTCTGCGTAGCCTAGTTCTCCCTTCCTGATGTGCCTAGGTAGAGGTTAAGCCTCAAGTAAATGTCTGTTGGAGTAACAAACGGTAGACGGTCCCCATTTTAAGTATTCAAGTACCTAATTAGAATGAAGCGGCAATGAATCTTCTCCTCTCCGATGGACAAATAGTGTGTGTGAGCTTCTATCCGCTTGAGGTAATTGAGGAATTTTGGTTTTAAAGTGCTGAAAAGTTAAAGGCTTATCCACATAAAGAGGGTCTTTCGCGTAGTTCCATTAAAAAATGTCCAACAGTGTCCAATCGCATGATCTCAGTGGCCAACTGACATTGTCAAGAGTAATGATTACGCAGCCGGGAAATTTTTCTCCCAATAAAGTCATATTTGTTCGTGTTGTGTGGCATGTGGCACCGTCTTGTCGAAACCACATATTGTCCAAGTCGTGTTCTCCAACTGCAGGCTAAAAAAAATCAGTGATCTTACGTTATCAAAGAAGTGAGGTCCAATTAAACCTTCGAACCACCAGACAGTAATTTTTTTTTTTTTTGGCTTCAACAACTTATCTTCATTTACTTGAGGATTTTTGGAGTCTCAAATGCGCTGTTTTTGCTTATTTTCGTATGCCCCGAGTGAGAAATGTCAAAACGTACCGTAAGCAAGTGTCAGCTCTTGAGAATATCGAGAAACAAAAAAGACATTCGGGCATTCGGCTACACTTTTACTTACCGTAGCGAGCAAAAAGTTGATGCACGGGTCTTACAAAACCTGAAACCACCAAGTTTCTTTAAAATTTTACCAATTATCTGAATAGTTAGAGGAGCTCAATTGCGTAACTTAAACATAAATTTTGTTTTCCATATTTGGTTAACATTTATACAAACGAGGGGATTCACAAAAGTTCGGTAAGTTGACCAGAAAAACAAAAAAAAAATTCATTTTGCATTTATTCGTAATCTTTGTTCTCTTTCTTTAGCCTATAGATCCTTTTCTGAAAACAGTCTTCAAAATCTTGATTTATAAACTTATCAAGTTCAGCATTTTAATGCGGTTAATGCTCTCCTCGTTGCTATTAAAGACCTTTCCTTTTAAATGTTTTTTAATTTTTGGAAATAACCAGTAATCCCACGGCGCTATATCCGGCGCATATGGTGCTGGGGGTATTTCTTGGATGCCAGAGATCGCAATAAAATTACTCGTTATTTCAGTAGTGTGGGATGGCGCGTTGTCATGATGTAAAAGTAGCGCTGAAAATCCTCCTTCTTCCTGTTTTCCAAAAAATTTTCGAAAACTTTTGGTAAGCACTCTTCGGTGTACCATTTTGTAGTTACTGACCGACCCTTTTCCAGTGTAATAGCAACTAAGATTTTAGATTGGGTGAAGTAAACTGACATCATTGCTTTTGCTGCTGATTTTTTTTGCTTAGATTTTACGGGTGGATTTGCTCCTGTTGGGCTCCATACCATAGACTGCAGTTTGGTTTTTGAATCGTACTTATAGAGCCAAGATTTGGCACCAGTAACGACTCTACTAAATTTGCTAGACTGACTATTTTCGAATTTGTTTAGGAAAAATTGAGCACAATGCACTCGAGCATCTCTTGGGCCTCATTTGAAATTCGTGATACCCATCGAGCAAATTTCTTTGAGTATCTCAGATGATGGCATTCAAGCCCAATTCATTAGCAATCATTTCTTGTGTCAATCGTGGGTCGTCGTCAATTTTCGACTTCCCCAGAGCTACAGCGACGACATCAGTGAAAGATTTTAGTCAACCTTCTCGGGGCTCGTTCTGTACTGAAAAATTTCCGGCCTGGAATCTTCGGAACCACTTCGAAACCCGAAGTGAATCACATGGCGAATTTCTGTTTACGTTGGTGGTGGAATTTCATCTGACTTATCCTCAGCTATCTTGCGTTTTCTCGTCTCCATTTTAGCCGATCTTTCTAGAATTTGAAAGGAGGACTAATAAAGTATTTGCAGAACATTTGGAATTTTTAGATTTAACAAAAACAAATTTAAGGTCGCCAACTGAACGAACTTTTGTTATTCCCCTCGTATATACGTGTATGTATGTATGTATGTATATACACATATTGGCATGCTTGCTATAGCATTTGATTGGCTTTTATTAAAACTGTTGCTACAACTTTCATTACCCTTCAATATTCACGTCCGTACATAACAAACACACACATAAAGAAACACTTTTTTGATTTGCCCGCTTGCCTCACCACCCACAGCTCGCCACTCGCCACTCACCACTCATTGCTCGTAGTTAACTGTCAGTTTTCCTTTATTCGATCTCTCAAGTTATCAGCATCGTTACAGTTAGTTCTGTCACATTTTCATAATCGCTAGGCGACTACCCACTCACACACACACACACACGTACAATCAGCAGTGTATAAAAATAAATGCAATGCATGTCGTCAGGTGCAAACTCCTGCTGTGTATTGTTGCTGCTGACATTGCATGACAGGAACTTTGGCACGTGCAGACTTGTGCAAACTGAAACTGTAAAATACTAGGAAAACAACTGCAAAAACATGTACGCTTGTGTGGGTGTGTATGTAAAGGCAAAGTAGCCGAAAATTTGCACCTCAAACTTTTATGTTTAAATTTACTATTTTTAAATACTCCTACATACTTATATGTATGTGTGTTGGTGTGTGTGGGCGTGTGTGTGTTTATGCAACCTTGGTTGTTGTTATTGTTGTTGGTGTTCTTAGCTTTGGACTTGTTTACTTATTATTGTTGTTTTGTTTTTTGTTTTGTTACCAACATTTTAGACGCTTGTTGACTCGATTCTCTAAGTACTTGTTTTCTCTGGCATCAAATTGTTGTTGTTTTGCTGTGGTTGAATTCTATTTGGGCATTGTGCGTATGTACATATATATATGTGTGTGTGTGTTTGTGCATGTATGTTTGTGTGGTTTTTCGCCTATAAACTTTATGCAGTACAGTTGTAAGTGTGTGTAAGTAAAACAACAAGTTGAAAAATAAGTTCCAACAAGTCCCATTAATACAAACAACAATAACGAAATCAACATTACGGTTTTTGTGTTGACTCCGTTTTTAGCTGCATATAAATAGACATGAATGTACATGTAAACATACATACCATACATACATACATATATACATACGTGTATATATGCACATATGCATGCTTGCCACACTTTAACACTAGGATTTACTACAAGTCGTGTTTTTTCCTTAGGGAAACTAACACCCGCAACACAAACTCATTATTAGTAACCCGCTGAGCGACCGTTATATATACACTTGTACTTGCTGTTTTTTTTTGTTATTTATTTATTTAAATTTTTATAGTTTTTTCTAGGAGTTTTCAAGTGCATTTACATATACACACTGCCTTTACTTACCAATTCATTAACACGAGTCCTTGTGCTCTTGTTCTTCTAGCATTACATTTATGATTTCTCCATCGGAAAAGTTGATTTTTTTAATTTTTTCTTTAAAGTATAGAGTTTAGAGATATTCAGCAATTTTTGTCTTTGAATTATAATTAGTCACGACTTCTGCTTGCCCAACAGATTTGGCTTATTTTTTACAATCTTTCAAAATGTATGCCACAAGTTAATTCGAAGAATCAAGAATTAATACACGCATGAATAAGCCAGCCAATCGAGTGAGCCAAATTATCAATAACCACTAAGGCGTTTCTTCTTTTTGCAGAACAACTCTCATCGAAGACTTTTAAAGCTAGAGTGCTTTAATTTATTCCGACGATTTGACCTAAACAGCGTAGGCGCTCTCTTCTCGAGCTGATCTATGTCAATGTCGTCATCTCAAATAGCTCATCTTTCCATCATATACGGTCTATTCGCCATCATATTACTATGCAAAGTACCATACAACTTTCGGTAAAATTTTCCTCTCAAAAGCTTCCAATGCCGTCTTAGCCTATAAGCAAGCGCCAATTATAAACCTTCTGCTCAAATATAAACGAGACTGACTCAATAAAACAAAAACGGTTAATTATTCTTCAATATTTATATTATCCCCTTCAAAATAGTCACCATTAGAGGCGATACACATATGCCACCTTTTTTTCCAATCTTCATAACACTTCTGGTAGGCCGCTTTAGGTATGGCTTTCAGTTCCTTATTCGAATTCTCTTTTATGACTTCAATCGACTGAAAATGCTTTCCACGAAGCGGCAATTTGAGTTTAGGGAAAAGAAAAAAGTCACACGGTGTCATGTCGGGTGAATACGGTGCTTGCGGAACAATATTTACGTTGTTTTTGGTCAAATAATCGCGTACAAGACGAGGAGTATGAGCAACAATTTTGGAACAAGTCGAGCAGACACACGTCTCATGCCCAAAACATCGTGAATAATGCTATGAGCGGATCCATTTGATATGTTGAGCTCACTATCTATCTCTCTTTCAGTCACACGACGATTTTCCAACACAATTTTCTTTACTTTTTCGACGTTTTCTTCGTTTATTGACGTTGCTGGACGACGATCATGGGGCAAGTTTTGCAGCGATGTACGGCCGTCCTTGAACGACTTATACCAATCAAAAATACGTGCACGTGATAGGCAAGACTCCCCATATGCCTTCTGCAACATTTTCCTTGCGTCCGTCGCACTTATTCCATTGGAATAACAAAATTTCAAACAAACATCTTTGCTCAACGTTAATTTCCATAGTAAAATTCGAAAAACACACTCGAGGTTGACTTGTTTATAGTGCCGTAAAAAAAAAGTATGGCCATATGTCTGGTCCTTGTCGAGTTATGGATAAAGTCTCCGTTTATATTTGAGCAGAAGGTAAAAATGCACTCTACTCTAACAAGCACAAAGTATCCAAGTGTTGAGGTATATAGATATTTAAAAGTGTTATTTTTTATCCTTAAGTGTCGAGTAAAAAATTCATTCAAAAATTCAAATTTCGAATCGCTTTTTCGCTTCGATTAATTTATATCAAATAAAACTCATGTCTCGAAACTTATTATTGAACCACAAGAAAAAAAGATCTCGACTTCATTAAGGTATGTCGGCATATTAAATCTTTTCATTCACAACTGGTGACAAATATGGGCTTCTGGTAATGAGATGGACCCCAAAGTAAAATCACTATGAGAGCGAAAATCGAAAAAAAGTGCAAAAATCGACTGTAAAATTATTCTTCGATCCTTTTTGGCCATCAATCGTTGCTGTAAGTGGTCCACTTTTTATCACCAGTCACCAGCCGCTTCAAAAATGTGTCCATTTTGTTACGATTCAGCAGCGCTTGATTCATGATGTTTTCTCTCGTAGAACTTTGAGCTTCTTTGTATATCCAGCCTTTTTCAAGCGATTCCTAACTGTTTTTTTGTGCAATGTTTAGCTCCTTGGCAATCGAAGACAGTCAGCTTCGACGATTTTTATTATTTTATCGACATTTTCGACAATTAGATTTCTACATCGTGGAGCATCTGTTACATCAAAATTACCGAAATGAAATCGACGAAACCAAAATTATACATAACTGCCTTTTCCAGTACCAGGACCTAAAACACTATTCACATTTCCTGCTGTCTGGTGTCTTCAAAATTCCAAAAGTAAACAATTTCTTTTTACTAGACATATTAAGGCATAGAATACATAAAAGAGTTGAGGAGAGGCGCTATAAGTATAAAAAAGACACTCCAAAAAATTCTTATTTCAAGCATCGTTTGCAACCTCAATCTGTTTAATATCTCAAAAGCTTAGACGATTATAGAAGGAGTTACAAAACTAAAAAATATTTAAATATTCTGATTTTGCAGAGTCCAATTGACATATATTTTTTGGCCACTAAGTTTAGACATGTTTTATGAGCTTTTCGTGATAACGTTGAAGATTACGGACGACCGGACGCTTCGGAGTTCCCGACACATCGACGACCGATGAAACGACAATGAGTGAAGGAAATAATTATGAACAATCACCGAATCTCTATTTGAGAAGATTGGGGTATGAAAATTTATTCAAAAATTGATAAATTTAGCACAAACCAGAGGCGAATGAAAGTTGCTCAGAACGGACGAAATGAAGTCAACTTCGAGGCAATATTGCTGAAAGTTTATATGACGGATGACGAAACATGGGTGTGGTTGGATTTTAATCATTTTACTCTCCGATTTTAACGGTAGAGCGCATGGTGAATTACTGCCATCACATTAATAAGGACAATAAGGAGTATTACCTGCAATTTTAACGCCGTTTTCGTGATAAAACACCCAAATTTGTGAATAACAGTGCATCGACTTTTGCATCACGATAATGCAACCGATCTTACTACATCGCTTGTTTGTGAACTTTTGGTCAAAAACAATACTTTAGCGAAGCGCCAGCCCCAGTATACGCTAGACCTGGATTCGTGTTCCTGTCTTATACCCACAAATAAAGAGTAAATAAACGAGCGCATCGCTGAAAGTACTAAAGTCTATCTCAAAGTTCGAGTTTGAGAAGTGATTTGGGGATTAAAAGAAGCGCGAGCAGAAGTGCATAATCTGTAGTGTGGAATTTTATGAGGATGATAACAGAGAGGAATAGATTAATATTTTATTTAAAAAAGAAATTTTTTGTTTGTATGCACACTTCGTATAGCCTTAAAAGTAAATTAAACTTAGAATCGTAAAAACAACAACATATAAGCTTATAATCGCGTAAAAAAAACCAAAGAAAGCGAATAAAAGCTTTTTCTCAACCTCGTCCTTTAGTCTTCTGTCCACAGTAAAGACGAAAGAAAACTTCTTAACTTAACGCAGAAGTGTGTTGGATTTTGTTTTTCCAAAGACTTTAGAGAATTTTTCTCTATTTGAGAAATTGTTGGAACTAATACGGTCAAACTATTGTACTTAGAGGGTAAGAATACAAGATTTTGTAAAAACAGCATACTCGTAATAATAAAATTTAATGCGGAAAATTCAATTGCGATAAATGCCATTTTGCAATTTTAGGTACACAACATCATAAAAATCGACTAAACACATATGCATGTACGTGTATGTATGTACATAAAAATTTGCCAGGCGGTAGTGAGGAGACGTTGCTTAAGTTTCATTAGTATTAATATTTTATTGTAAACTATATATGTATTTATATATACGAATATATTTATAAATTATTAAAATATAAAAAAGTAAAAGCTTCCATCAGTTGATTTTAAGAAAAGTTTTTCTTTTTTGCTTGCCTGCTTTGTACATATTTATAAACAAATACCTGTGGAACGCTATGAGTTTCGAGTGCGTGTGGGCGTAGGGCACAATCACAACATTTCCGCTACAGTCACGTACCAGCTTCGCATTGGTATTAAGCGTGACACTAGTCAATAGAGACATACATACACGTATGCACCGAGACAGCCGCACGGGAAGGACTTGATGAGGATGAATATTGCAGCCTGTGCAATAAGGCATTTTGCACGCGCCGAACGCAGTCAAAAATCATTACTTCAACATAAATGCGTGACACAAACGTGTATACATACATATATACAAGTGTTTTCGTAGAGAAATTACATACTACATACCTACTTGTGTGCTGCATGATCAAGACTAGAGTTATGATTTTTAAATGGAGTTGTACTATTTATTACTCAAATAACTTTTTTTTATTAATTTTGCTTACACTTTGATAGAGCGCGGTCCAGGGCAAATGAAATCGCACCCCGATATCAATGACGACAAGTTTAGATCATTAACTTGGTCAGAGGCAAAGTCCTTAGTACCTTGGTAATCTCATTAATGAGGTAACAAGTTGAGCGGTCGGAACTGATCTTAACCTAAGCTACGTGAACTAAAGAGTTTTAAGTCTTTTAATAACAACAGAGACATTCTTTTATAATACCTAAATGTTAAAAACAAATCTAGCCAAGCTCTGAAAAGTTCAGCGGCTCCCAAATATTAAGGATTATTCCATGGTGGCATTTAGGACTGTATTCAGGAGGAGTAATCACCATGGTTGTGTCATTTATTGAAGATAAATCTAAAAATATTAAATCCTTTACAATAAGTCTTCCTTTCAAATCTTAGAACCATCGGCTAAAATGGAGACGAGTCAGATGAAATTCCACCACCCACGTAAACAGAAATTCGCCATGTGATTCTCTTCAGGTTTCGGCGTAATTTACAGCCAATACAAATATTCAGTGAATGCACCATCTTTAAAAACCCTTTCTAAGTGGTTTCGAAGATTCCAGACCGGATATTTTTCCGTGGAGCTCCGAGAAGGTCCACCAAAATCGTCACTGTAGTTCTGGTGAAGTCGAAAATTGACGAAGACTCACAATTGACACAAGAAATGATTTCTAATGAATTGGGCATAAATGCCATGGCTATACCGCGGATATTAAGTAATCATCTGGGCTACACGAAGAAATCTGCTCGATGGGTATCACGAATTTTAAATGAGGCTCAAAAAGAGGCTCGATTGCATTTTGCTCAATTTTTCCTAAAGAAATTCGAAAATAGTCAGTCTAGCAATAAGTAGATTCGTTACTGGTGACGAATCTTGATTCTATATGTACGATTCAGAAACCAAATAGCAATCCATGGTATGGAGCCCAACAGGAGCAAACCCAACCGCAAAATCTAAGCAAGAAAAATCAGCAGCAAAAGTAATGATGACAGTTTACTTCACCCGATCTAAAATCGTAGCTGCTATTCCTCTCGAAAAGGGTCAGACGGTAAATACAAAATCGTCTACCGAAGAGTGTTTACCAAAAGTTTTCGAAAATTTGTTGGAAAATAGGAAGAAGGAGGATTTGCGGCGCTACTTTTTACATCAAGACAACGCGCCATCCCACACTACTGAACTAACGAGTAATTTAATTGCGATCTCTGGCATCGAAGAAATGCGTCCAGCACCATATTCCCCGGATCTAGCACCGTGGGATTTCTGGTTATTTCCAAAAATTAAGAAAAAATGTTAAAGGAAAAGTCTTTAATAGCAACGAGGAGATAATTAGTGAGGTTAATGCTGAACTTGATAAGCGTAAAAAGCAAGATTTTGAAGACTGTTTTCAGAAGTGGATCTATAGGCTTAAGAAATGCATTGAAATCAATGGCAATTATCTAAAGAACATAAAAAAGGATAAAGATTACGAATAAATACCAAACAAAATTGGTTTTTCTGGTCAAGTTACTGAACTCTTGTTAATCCCCTCGTATATTTCCCCTATACAACCCTTTAGATGTGCGTCATGAAAGGTAGAAAGAGCATTTTCTTCAAATTTGATTACCATACAAAAACTATTAAAAATTATAGCTTTATACGGCAAAATTCAAATACAAATAAATAAATACCCATTCGTTCATACCTATATGGTATTTGTGACAGCTCTATTTGCTGTTATCTCATTTGTTGATCTGAATTTGAAATTTCGTTTCTCATTTCTACAAATTTTACGACAAATATAGCTTTTTCAAATTCATTTTCGCTTTTTCATTTAATAAAAATCAAGAGTTTTTTTCTTTTTATGTGCAATTAAAAGGAAAAAATCATTGACTTTTATGTATGTATGTTTGTATGTACTTTAGTTGACTAACTACCAACATACGGGTATATTTGAAAAAAAGATATCTACAAATGTGCATATACAGATATACAATAGGTATGTGTATATGTAAAAGCATATGACAAATACTTGTCTGCATGTATGTACGTGTATGCATCCCAGTGATTTATGATTGCAAAAACAGCAAAATAATAGCATTTCCAATAAATATTGTTTTCGTGTAAGCCTAGTGCAATACTCACAACAGTAACACCAATAATAAAGCTTGTAAAATGTCATTATTACAATGGATAGCAGCCAGCTGAATTAATAAATAAATAAAGACAAATTGTTTAAAAGAAAACAATGAATACAAATTGATACTGTGTCGATTAAAATAGTTTTGTGTTTTATTGTAACCTTTCAGAAGATTAAAAATGTATATTTTTTTTCAATTTTCAGAAGCATTAGTTTGCAAATCTTATCTCATCAGAGAAGTTTAAAAACAAATCCAACTTTTGCAAAGGAAAAATACTACTCGAGAACTGATATTAATATAAAGGTTTTATTTGGGTTTACCATAGATATTAAAATCCTCTGTGTTTACACTTAGGATTACAAACATCATCTCAGGGAATCACAATGAATAGTTACAGAATGGATAGAGTCGAATCATGTACATGAATAGGGATCACTAAAATGTCTTATATTAAAAAAAAAGTAGCCAACTCAAATTTACAATGAATCGTGAAATCCTTGACCCGATTCGAATTCAAATTTGAATTTTCTCATTTTGATTGCTTTTACGACCAAATAAACGTTCAAAACGCTCTCAAAATTTCGGCCACAGCGGTTAAGATATCTACAAGCACCGGCAAATAGCACACAGATCAATTAGATATTTAAGTGCTTACCGCAAAGTTACATTTTTTCGCTTTCATGCGTTCGAGTTAAGGGTGCTCTATTTTGAGGTCCCCTACTTTTTAAAGAAAAAACACAGAAAAATCAAATTTAATGGGTAATGTTTACTATCATTCGAAATAACATTCTTTGGCATTTATTTTTTGAAGATTATCTCTTTCAAATGCTGGCCGCGACTACGGCTAAGATGGTCCATCCGTTGAGTCTAATTTTCGATGACTCGTTGGAGAATTTCGACTGGTAACTGGCGAATGACACTCGTGAGGCCTGAATCGAAGCGCGATTGTGCGTAAAGACTTTAGACTTTACATATCCTCACAGGGAAATGTCTAACGGTGTTATATCACACGATCTTGGTGGCCAATCGATCGGCCCAAAACGTGAAATTATCTACTTACCGAAGGGTTCTCTTGAATGAATTTATTGATTGATGAGATATGTGAGAAGTGGCGCTGTCTTGATTTTTTCCTGTCACTGGCTTTGTTCAATTTTCCGTTAATAATTTTGAAAGTTCATGTTGACTAACTAAGAAATTTTGGTTTTTGTTTCATATAATATTTAAATTTCAAACAAGACCAATTTATATAAAATGGTTAGGTAGACTAAGAGAACTGAAATGTATTTAACGGTACGAAATATAAATTTCAGCCAAGTAGGTACGTAATTCGATTTCACACGAACTTAGCCTTCCTTACTTATGGAGATTCACTACTTCATATTCAGTTTGTAATTTCATTTAAATTCCCACAATAGTACCCAAAGCAACTATTAAACAAAAGATAAGAAAAAAACAAGTTTGAAAACATGAATCTTCACTTTGATATAAATTTTAATAAATGCTCCAACAAGTTGATGATGTTGATATTATGCTGGCAACGTGAGTAGTAAAATAATCAAAATTAGCATTTATATACACATAATGAAGACACTTAGCGAAGAAGACCCATCGCAAAGCAAAAAGAAAGAAAACACAACAGTTCTTTTAAGTAAGCGGCTCAATGGTCTAGGGGTATGATTCTCGCTTTGGGTGCGAGAGGTCCCGGGTTCAAATCCCGGTTGAGCCCAAATTCCTTTTTTTATTATTATTGTTATTTTTTTATATTAACTATTTTTATTTTATATTAATTATGCATTTTATTTGTGCTCTTCTGCCTTGGCATTGATATGAAATACTTTTTTTTATATGTAAAAAAAATGTCTGCATTTAACAAGTATAATAGACGTAAGCTTTTAAAAGATAAAGTCGATTTTTAGAGAACAGAAAGACAAGATAGACTTTTCAATATAGTATACTTACTTATATACCGATATTAAAGAAATAACAACAGGGAGCAGGGAGAAGGTATAATAGTATGCAAACATTTTAGTTAAGTATGTCGGCACATGACGGCTGATCTCCAATCTCTCCTCTGTTGAAGTGTGTAAAATGCTCTTGGTTGCTGCATTGTCACGATAGGCGACTAGTTACAAGTTATCGCTGCAGCGCGTCTCACTAGAAGCAAATTAATTTTTAATTCTCTTTTAGTGAAATAGAAATTCAACATACTTGAATGGACTGGTATACAACTAGTATAAAGCTGATGCATAGTTGTACAATTGTCAGCTCGTAGGACATCGCAGTGCTAAAAATACCAGTTGCCTATATGGAAAATAAATGGAAGATGAACTAATTAGTGCATTCCCTTTCGATCGTAATAAGAAAATTTAAGTTAATTTTATATTTAAATAAATTTTCTATAACTTCTGGATGTTGGTCGTACCAAGATTTGAACCACTAACCACTCGGCTACCGCGGCCGCCATGATGGAAATAAATATCTACCAAATGGTCGCCATGACTACGCTCACAGGACCGTATCCTTTTTATGAAATATTCCATCGTCTCGCCATAACTGTTGCTCCAGCCTCCTTTTCGATAAAGTAAGGTCCAATGATCCCAGTTTTGAGTTTTCCGTGCCCCAGATGCGAAAGTTTCCACCATCGAGGTGGAAATGAACCTCGCCAGTCAACATGAATTTTTGATGAAATACCGAATTATTTCTATGCACTTTAAAGACCCAATCAACAAGGTCACGACGTTGTTGATGATCGGCCAACTTGAGTTCTTATGTTAATTGAACTTTACCAGTTGAAGTTTGCCGGTTTTACTAGTAGATTTCGCTAGCAATATGTATAAATTTCTATGATTTGGCATGTATGTAATTTTTTCTATTGACATTAACCTACAAAAATACGCAAGTCACATCCGCCAAAATAATAGCGTCATATTTGTTTACCTCAGTGAATATGTCGAGTTTCGTTCCAAGTAAACCGCATTTGCGGCATTCGTTGCTTTTCTTATTTCATCAAAAGAAAAAAGCAGCTGAAGCTCACCGGTTGCTGGTAGAAACTTATGGTGAACATTCTCCAGTGATTAGAACAAGTGAGACATGGTTTCGTCAATTTAAAAGTGGAGATTTCGATTTGACAGACAATGAACATCCTGGTGCAGCGAAAAAGTTCGAAGACGAGGAATTGCAGGCGTTATTGGATGTTGATCCAACCCAATCGCAACAAAAATTGGCAGAAACACTACATGTGACTCGAGGAGCAATTTTCCAACGTTTAAAAGCCATGGGAAAGATCCAGAAGTATGGAAAATTTGTGCCACACCAGCTGAACGATAGACAAATGGAAAAGCGAAAAACCGTTTGTGAAATGCTGCTTCAACGATTCGAAAGGAAATCTTTTCTGCATCGAATTGTCACGGGGGACGAAATATGGATTTATTTTGAGAACCCGAAGCGAAAAAATCATGGCTTTCCCCTGGTAAAGCTGGCCCATCGACTGCAATGCCAAATCGCTTTGGCCGTAAGACAATGCTCTGTGTTTGGTGGGACCAGTGTGGGGTGGTGTACTACGAGTTGTTAAAACCTGGTGAAACGGTGAACACGGATCGCTACCGACAACAAATGATCAATTTGAATCATGCGTTGATCGAAAAACGGTGGGAACAAGACAACGCGCCGTCTCATACCGCTAAACTGGTGAAAGACACATTAAAAACATTTAATTGGGAAATATTATCGCACCCGCCGTACTCTCCAGACCTCAGCCCGCCCGACTATCACCTTTTCGCATCGATAGGACACTCCCTTGCAGAGCAGTGCTTGGCTAATTTTGAAGAAGTCGAAGAATGGCTCGTCGAATGGTTTGCCTCGAAAGAGAAAAAGTTTTTTTTGGAATGGTATCCATAATTTGCCTGAGAGATGGGCGAAATGTTTAGAAACCAATGGTCAATACTTTGAATAAAAAAATTTTGAGATTCCTCTGAAAATTAAGTGTTTTCTTTATCGAAAAAACCGGCAAATTTAAACCTTAAGGCTCAAGCCTTTACGCAAAATACGGTGTAACGACATTTGTGGAATGCCCAATCCCAAACAAGGACGAAGTTTTGGGGTTTCTTCAACACTTAAACACGGCTACAGCAGCAAGATTCGCAGTTGTTTTTGAGCGAAATCACATCAGTAACTGATACCAACAGCTCCATTTTTCCACCAATTTCTGTATTGCGGTCCGCCAAGGTGCTTCACGGCGACCGAATAATGTTTTAGTTTTACGAACCGTCTCTACAGGTTTTTACCATTTTTATACTGAATTTTAATAATTTTAATGCATTGTTGAAACGAGTATCGTTCCATTTTTATTACTTACACTTTGACTGCCATTCACCTGGGAGTGGCCAGAAACGATTCTTTTGCATATGGTTCAAGCAGCTTACGACTTCCGATCTTAGACCAAGTATCCCCTGAGTAGCCAACAAACATCCGTTTGGAAGCAAGCTAAAGTGAGAAGGTGAATCCCATGCGGTTGTGCGTATCATATGAAAAACCAAAACAATCAAAAACCAATCTCAGCCTCGGATGAGTGACCCGCCATTTGAAGACGACCCCCGTTTAATGTTTTAAGGATCACGATTTGAGAGCATGCAACTGGAATGTCCGGTCCCTTAATTGGGAAGGTGCCGCTGCCCAGCTGGTTGATGTCCTCAGAAAATTAAAGGCCGTCCAAGAGATGCGATGGACGGACAAAGACGGAAGAAGGTGGGTCCTTGTGAAATTTACTACAGCGGTCATATAAAGGTGTCGGGTTCGTGGTGGGAGAGAGACTCCATCGCCGAGTACTGGCATTCACTCCGGTGGATGAACGTCTCGCCACAATCCACATCAAAACAAAATTTTTCAACACCACTCGCGCCCACGCTCCGGAAGAGAAGGATGACTTGACCAAAGATGCCTTTTACAATCGCCTCGAACACATATGAGCGCTGCCCCCGCCACGACGTCAAAATTGTGCTTGGCGACTTCAACGCTAGGGTGGGCAAAGAAGGTATTTTTGGTACGACTCTCAGAAAATTCAGCTTCCACTACGAAACATCTTCAAATAGGCTGAGGCTGATCGACTTCGCCAGGGCCCGAAATACGGTTGTCTGTAGCACTAGATTCCAGCACAAAAATATTCACCAAGCCACCTGGCTGTCAGCAGATCGAAAAACTCTCAACCAAATCGATCATGTTGTGATCTACGGAAGAAATGTATCCAGTGTTTTAGACGTGCGTACGTTCCGAGGTCCTAATATCGACTCGGATCATTATATTGTCGCAGCGAAGATACGCCCGCGCCTCTGTGTATCGAAGAACGCCCGTCAACAAACACAAGGAAGGTTCGACATTGAAAAGCTGCAAATACAACAGACTACCGAGCAGTTTTCTACTCGACTTGCACACCTGCTCTCTGAGAGCACTCATCAGCAACCCGGTACAAGGGAACTGTGGCACGGCATTTCAAACTCCCTACGTACAGCTGCAAATGAAGCTATTAGATTTCGGAAAGATCACAAAAACAGCTGGTACGATGAGGACTGCCGTGTCGCAGTGGAGAGAAAACAGACTGCCTACCTCGCAACCTTGCGATCGGCCACAACACGTGCGGGGTGGGATAGAGAACTGAAGAGGGAAGCAAGGCGCGTCTGCAGACAAAAAAAGAACGAGGCCGAGATGCGCGAGTATGAGGAGCTTGAGAAGCTGGCCGACAAGGGTAACGCTCGAAAATTCTATGAAAAGATACGGCGACTTACAGAAGATTTCAAGACCGGAGCAAACACTTGTAGGACTCAGGGAGGTGAGGTAGTGACAGATGCCCAGAGTATACTCGATTTATGGAGGGAGGACTTCTCCAGCCTGCTGAATGGCAGTGAACAGGAAAAATGCGGAGATGGTGAACCCGAAACTCCAATTGATGACGATGGAAAAGTTGTTCCGTTAACCGACTATGAAGAAGTCCGAATAGCAATCGCCCGGCTAAAAAAAACAAAGAAGCGACCGATGGATTACCGGTCGAGCTATTCAAATACAGCGGTGAAGAACTGACCAGGTTCATGTATCAGCTTCTTTGCAAAATGTGGTCGGTACAATCTTCTATAAGAGTATACAGCTGCTGGCGTATGCCATTGATATCGACATTATTGGCCTCAACAACTGCGCCGTGAGTTCTGCTTTCTCCTGACTTGATAAAAAAGCGAAGCAAATGGGTCTGGTAGTGAATGAGAGCAAGACGAAATATCTCCTGTCAACAAACAAACAGTCATCGCATTCGCGACTAGGCTCCCACGTCACTGTTGACAGTCATAACTTCGAGGTCGTAGATACTTTCGTCTATCTAGGAACCAGCATTAACACCAATAACAATGTTAGCCTGGAAATCCAACGCAGAATCACTCTTGCCAATAGGTGCTACTTTGAACTAAGTAGGAAAGTAAAGTCCTGTCTCGGCGAACGAAAACCAAACTCTACAAGTCGCTCATCATACCGGTCCTACTATATGGTGCAGAAGCACGGACGATCTCAACATCTGATGAGTCGGCGTTAGGAGTTTTTAAGAGAAAAGTTCTGCGAACGATTTATGGTCCTTTACGCATTGGAAAGATGAGCTGTACGGGCTATACGATGACATTAACATATGGTAGTTCAGCGAATGAAAAGACAGCGCCTACGCTGGCTAGGTCATATCATCCGAATGGATGAAAGCACTCCAGCTTTGAAAACATTCGATGCGATACCCGCTAGTGGAAGAGGAAGACCCCCACTCCGTTGGAAAGATCAAGTGGAGAGTGACCTGGGTGCACTTGGCATTTCCAACTTGCGCTAAACAGCGAAAAGAAGAGATGAATGGCGCGCTGTAATTGATTCGGCTATAATCGCGTAAGCGGTGCCAACGCCAATAAAGAAGAAAATTGGAAAAACTATTTTTATTTTTATTTTCGTTGACTAAAGTTCCAAGAACAATTTACTACCCATAAATGGAGAGAGTTCATCAAACTAAATGCTTGTTTTCCCTATACTTAGACTCAGACGGCTCAATGGTCTAGGGGTATGATTCTCGCTTTGGGTGCGAGAGGTCCCGGGTTCAAATCCCGGTTGAGCCCAAATTTCTTTTTTATTATTATTATTTTTTTATATTAACTATTTTTATTTTATATTAATTATGCATTTTATTTGTGTTCTTCTGTCTTGGCACTGATGTGAAATACTTTTATTTTATATGTGAAGAAAATATCTGCATTTAGTAATTATAATATGCGTAAGCCTTTAAAAGATAAAATCGATTTTTAGAAAACAGAAAGATAAGATAGACTCTTCAATATAACGTACTTACTTATATACCGATATTAAAGGTATGACAACACTCTTCTTAATGATTATAGTACTTTCCAGCATTGTTGAAGAGGATTTGACGCAAGCGACTATTGAAATTATAGAATAACGGCGATAGATATGGATGTATGTACCATATGTATGTTGATTAAATCTCAAAAACTACGTACCCAGTATTGAGTATTTACGCCAATTCACAATATGACTTGTATATGTATGTGTACACGTATATATGTAAATAAATGCAATTCCGAACGCTTAGATGATATCTAACATCCATCAAATATGCAAAATATGCGAAAGTCTCCTACATTCAAATAACGTTAGCGTTATTATAATTTAAATTTTTTATTCATTTTTTTTTTTTCAAATATAAAATTTATGAGCTCACAATGTGATTTTACTTGCGTTGGTTAAGGTAAAGCCTTTCAAAATGCAATAAAATCGCCGCTGACTAACGCCATCAAAATAAAAAAAGTAAAAATAAAGTAAATAAACAAACAAACAAACAACAACAACTCGCTGTTGTGCTCCCCAAAGGAGTTGTCAACCAAATGACCAAACTCAACACTTTATTTCGTTAAATGAAATTCACACTGCGCATTGATTTTCACCTGACCAGTGGCCACAAACCAACTGTCCATTACAATGCCAACAAGCTTTTACACAAACGTGCAAAAATATATATGTAGCTATATACATATGGTACATATGTGGACGTTTTGCATACTCGATTACACATAATTCATTGACGCTGCGAAGAGACGGTGAAATGGTGTGTCAGTAAACAATAAATGAAATTGCGCGAAAATATTGAAAATGAAATATAGTGAGCGAATGCAAATGCATATAGTATATAGACTATATACAATATATGCATATGAGAGTACTCATGTAGGAGTATATACGGTGTGTCCCAAAAATAACCGAACTTTATATTTAAATCATACAACATACAGCACCATCTATTGAAAATTTGTAACATTAAAAAGATACAATCATCCTCTTTCAAACGCACCTAACTTCATGTAAGTCGGATGACAGATGTAAAAGCGACAGCCATTTCAATAAAACCAAAAGTGTGCTAATGGTTCCAAAAAATAGAGCAAATATAAAATTTTGTGTCAAACTTGAAAAAAAAATTGAAATTAAAGTTTAAAAAATTAAAAAAAAATTTAAAAAAATAAAGCAGTCGTAACCGAAGTACTGAAGAACATTTCTATAAATGACATAAAAAAATCTATGCATGCGCTGGTTGATCGTTCCAAACGTTGTGTTGAGTCAAATGGAACCTATTTTGAATAAATAATAACTTTCAAAGATAATATGAGATAATGTGTATTTTACTATTTTATATCCAAAAAGTTCGGTTATTTTTGGGACACCCCGTGTATGTGTAGCGTATATTTTGAAGTTTATGCAAAATAGATACGTGTATGTTGATGTGTTACTTGCAATATTTCGTCGTTTGCTGTGAATTTTTGAGCGAATTTTTTTTTGTCTATAAATTTTTGGTAAATGTAAATTAATTTTGGTTTCCTAAAGTCCACAAAGACTCTATAAAATTTAACTCGTGAACGTTTAAAAAAAAAGACTAAAATTTTTATTCGTCCAGCAACCCAATGAACTCATCGCAATGAACTAGATATGATGAACTCAAATCTACCATCCTGAGGTAATATTCTTGATCTTCGTAGCATAGCAATAAAACCTCATATATTAATATATGAATTTTCAAAGCTTTTGACAGCTTTTGTAAATATAGTTGTAGCCATTCCGATCCTTACAGAGCTTTTGGTGTTGCTTAACGTCAGTTTACACAGACATATATATAAGTTTTGCAGGGATACAAAGTCAGACATAGAGGCGAAAAGGCAGCTTTAAAATTGACGAAAAGATGATTTATGTACTAAGTCCTCTTTTCACGGGTCTTTTGAAAGATTTGGCGCATTATAAATATCTGGTTAATGTTAGATTTACCAGGACTAAAGCCACACTGGTCAGTTAGACTTTCACAAAATACGCTCGGTCTACCTTTTTGTGGATTGAACAGACGATATTCTGCAAATAGGCTGATGCCTGAACTTTGCTATTTCTTCTCCAACGGTTTTGGTTTTCAAGTTGGCTATTGCTATACGAACTTCTTCTAAGTCAGACACTGAAACAGCTGTTCCATTTTCACGTGTTGGAGAATGGGATTTAGCTATCTGCAGGTTGTTAATTTTTACTGTCATTCAGCAGGTTGGAGAAGTGTTCCCTACATGCATTTAGTATACCCCGAGCAACAGTCACTAGATCACTCCTTTGTGTCCTACAAAAGTTTGCTCTGGTCTTAAAACCTTCTGTAAGTCGCCGTACCTTTTTGTTGAATTTTCGAGCATTGCCCTTGTTGGCTAGTTTTCATACTCATACATCTCTGCCTATATTTTTTTTAAATACCGCCCCACAGTTCTCTTATACCGAGTTGCTGATGAATGCTCTCCAGAGGGTAAGAGTGCAAGTCGAGTAGGAAAACGTTCGCTGTGATTACAGCTTTTCTACGTTGAACCTTTACACAGAGGCGACTGCGTAAATTTACCTGTGTGAACTCACTTTATACGGCCGACATGCCAGTATAAATATTTACATAATTGCAACATTTACTGATAACACTGCCATTTCGGCAACAAGCTCATCCAGAGAGGAAGCTTCACAGCTACTGTAATCAAAGCTGAGCATTGTTGAAACTTGGTTTATTCGCTGTCGGATCGCAGACTAACATGGAAAAATCATATAAAGCTATACTAAAGCCAACCGGGAACTATGCTATTCAATTTTGAGGACAACTAGCAACTCAAATATTGAGATACTTCAGCGCTCTACTAAATCAAAAAATTACGAAAAATTGTTAGTGCTCCTTTTTAAGTGTCAGTGCGTTTTGCCGTTTTATAGTATACAGACTTATTCCAGGAAAGCGGTTGCCAGTTGGGCAAATTTATTACCAAAACAATTATTCGGTTCCCGCGCGCTTCGTATGGGTTGATTAATATGCTCTATGGGCAGCGGGCATCATTTGTTCATATTTCTTCAAAAATGAGGCGAGCCATAATGTTACAGTCAACACTTTAGAGCCATTATTTATAACTTTTTCCTGCCTGAATTGGAAGATGTTGATGTAAGCGACCTTAGTTCCAACAAGACGACGACGACGCTCTACATGCCATACAACCAACGAAGAAATTAATTTGTTGAAGGAAACTTTTGGTGAGCGCATTATCGCGCACTCTAGCTTAGAGTCAAGTAGATAACAATTTCTCGAACGATGAGAGACAAAAAAGAAAAAAAAATTTAAAAAAAAAAATGCAATATCTACGAAGAAAAAAGTTTGCATAAGAAAAAAATAAATTAAATTGAAAAATAATTATTTGGCAAGCCTTCGAGTTAACAACCAGTATATATTTCCTTCAGGGTAACAATATAATTATTTCGCACACATCAGATGCATACATACATATACATACATACAAGCTTACGCGTAAACATCCAACATACTTCCGCTGTTTACAGTTCAAATTACTTAACACAGTCAATAGTTTATTAGTGTTTTCCGATTGCTTTGGCCCCCGCAAGCCGTCGAAAGGGCGGACGAGAAGTGTTGTTCTTGTGAATTTCGATGTTGGCTGGCGGGCATGTAGCACGAGTGATTTATCGCTGATGAGATTAGAAACGATTGTTGTTGTAGTATGTGCGCCAAATTTACAGCGATAAGTTCAAAATTACCAAAAAAAATCGTGGGAATAAAAATGGAAGGATAATGAGAGCGTATCGAAAGCTCTAATACATATATCTAATTTTTGTAATATTAAAGCCCACGCAATTAATGCAGGCATGAAGTGATATTAAAATAATGATTTTGAATAAAAATAAATAAATAAAATATGCAGATTTTCATTTACAATAACAATGATTTTGGCCGAAAATCGATTCAGCGCTTATATCTTATATGAATATAAATATGTAATATTATATTTTACATACATACATATTATATGTATATATTGGACCGAATGTCCATCTGCGAATCGCTGCTGAATCGCAACAAAAGCGACTTATAGTCTAGACTTGGCACCAAGTGATTATCATCCATTCCTGTCCATGGCGAACAATTTTGCTGGTGAAAAATTCGCTTCACCTGGCTTTACTGACTGGTGTTATTATGGTACAACAGTTTCTTTAAACAAGAAATAATATTAGGGCAGTGATACAAAATTATTTCAAATTTTTTTTTAAGTTTAATTTTAAAAGTTTAAATTTTAAAGATTTTTTAAAGGAATATCTGTGTCAAAAGAGCCTACAAATAGTCATTTTTTTGTTATACATATATGTATGCATTTTGAGGGCTCCTCATTTTAATATTGCATAATAAAAGACCGCTCTATAAATTATCATTCACTAGAAGGTTCTTTCTTGATTATTCTCGATTACTAAAATGCGACATACGCACTCTAGCTTTAGTTATCGACCTCTCCTACTCACCTCACTCCCGTATTTGGCATTTTCGCAGCAATAATATTATATTAAATTATTATATAAATAACTGAGCCAATTTAACAATAATAATATTCGCTTACTAACTTATAATAAAAACATTAAATTAATTTAATTCTTTTCTCCATTCTCTCATTACAGCTTGCGTCCATCAACTACTAACTGAAACCACCTAAATTAAATTAAAAAAAAAAAACAAAAAAAAAAAAACAAAAAAAACAGTCTTCAAAATGTTGGCCATGTCACAAGGTTTCTTCGACAATCCATATGCTCAAATACGTGCGCCAACAGCGACAATGCGTCCACCACGCGGTGACAGTCCGATCAACAGCGCTGCAGCGCTCGATTTGCAGACGTCGAGCCGATCACATGTGCCGCCACCGCCACCACCGCCGCCGAGGTAAGGTTACGCCAAGCAACGGCGTAAAACATAAAAAAACAAATAAAATGAAGGAAAAATTAAACAAAAAACACAGAAACAATAAAAGCAAGGCGGCAAGCAAACATAAACAAGTCGTTTAATGTTTATTTTGCAAATAAAAAAAATCTTCAGTATCTCCACCGAAGCATATCTGCAATCAACATACCAAATCTAATGAAAATTTTGGAAATTTGCAACAATCAACATTTGCATAAATAAAAACCTCTTTACACGAATTTTTCGTAACCAAATTTAACGTAATAAAAAAGGTTAAAGTTAAATAAAGAAAATAATTGATAAATTTCTAAATCCATTTCAGCTTGTAAATATAAATAAAATTAAAAAATTTAAAGTTAATTTAAATTCAGTTTTGGTCCTGAAGGCAACTTATGTATACGTAACTCTATATCGAATTTTGAAAATTTAAAAAAAATTACATTTTTATATGCATTTACATCAGTAAATATATACTCGTGCTTCATGCTCAAGATGTTTGAGTTGGAAAAATATTTGAAATTATCAAATAGTCACACTTAAATTTTGGTTGGTATGAAATAATATCAAAAATTCATTAATTATAAAGTATAAATTTTATAAATAGTAAAAAATAATTGTATAAGTTAAGTAGCGCAAAAGTCTTTTTACTTAAAGATAGTTGAGTAAGAGTAGATTCCCTTTGTCAAAAAGAAAAAAGAAATAAAAAATTTAAGATAAATTGTAAATACAAATAGACATTTATAGGACTAATGAACCCACTTAATATTGAAATATCAAATTTAGAAATTTATTTAATTTATTTCATGTAGAATACTGAATATAGCGGTATAAATTGCTTTATTGAAATATCACTACAAATAATAGTAGAAATTTATGATAATATTTAATGAAAACTAAAGTATTAACTAAAAGTTGAATCCTTCATTTAAAAAAAAAATATATATATATATACATATACACATATAAATATATCCAATATTATCATTATAATAGAATGAATGTAGAAAATATTAACGGTAATTAGAAATAATTTTGTGCAAGATGAACTCTACACATACACTGGGGTGCGTCAAAAATTGTAATATCATTTGAAGAAACCTCTAAGCATCAATATAGTCTAGTAAAAAGTAATCCATTATTTTTGCTTTATTTATCATAGTTAGAATTGTCCGATTTATGTCAAATGCATCGTTTTCTTTGATAAATTTTTCCGATTTGAAGGTAATGTCATTATGCCTCTCTCATATAAACCTTTGCCCCTATTGGCAAAAATATTGGAACAATCAATTTCTTGAGCTCAATTCTTCACCAGCCGAATCAATCGCCAGAGACAGGAACAGATGGTAATCATTTGATGCGAGGTCTTGACTATAAGATGATTATATGAGAATCTCTCTGCCAAGTTGACGGAGTCTCTGGAGCAGCATTATCGATGTGTGTGGCTTATCGTTATCCTGTTGAAACAAAATTCCTCTCCTGTTGGCCAACGCTGGGCTCTTCTCGGCGGTAAATTTCTTCAAACAGTTCAACTGCTGACAGTGTAGGTCCGAGTTAAAAGTTTAGCCGTAAGGGAGTAGCTCATAATGGATGATTCTTTGCCAATCCCACTAAACACACAACAAAACCTTCCTAGTTGTCAATACTGGCTTGAACTTCATTTTTGCTAGCTCACTGTCCTTCGAACACGACCGCTTTCATATGACGTTACTGTAAGTGATCCACTTTTTATCAACAGTAACCATCGTCTTCAGAACTGGGCCGATTTTGCAACGATTCTGCGGCGATTCGCAGATGGAAGTTCCGTTTATGCATCTAGCCTCTTTGTGTATGCAACCTTTTTCAAGTGGTTTCAATTTTATTTTATTTTATTTTTCTCTTTGGCAATTCGACCATTTCCATTATTTTATCGACATTTTCGATAATTGGTCTTCCACAGCGCGGAGCATCGTAGTCCAATCGCACTTATAGAAAGCGAGATACGGATCACGGCAAGGCGTCTGTTGCAAAAAATAATGGTTCACTTTTTACTAGTCCTAACAATTTTGTGTTAGCAAAACTTTTCATTTATGCATTTTTGAGATGCTCTGAGCATTAATATTAAATGCTAGTAATTGGTGAGTACTCCGTAGAGAAACTACTTTTCCTGAGTCGTATGGGGAACAATGTATTTTTTTGACCCACCTTGTTGTACAACTACATATACATATGTATATGCATGTATGCTTTTCTAAAATATAGACGAAAACAAACTGCCAACTCTCTCTCTCTTTCTGTTGCTCGTATGCAAGAGAGAATACGCACTCTCCTATGCCACGATGAATTTGGTGGCGAGTTTCGCGCATATTTCTTGAGGAAATTCTCGAGAACTAGCGCTGGAAACTTTATCTTTGCTTCATTAAACTGTCACAACGTCAGTAAGCTTTTTTTGAAAGAATTATAAAGACAGAATTTGTAAGATACAGAATTTAAAAAAAAATTAGAAAAATTAGGCTGGGTCATAATTATTTATTTGTTCAGCTTAACTGGTTGTAAACACTTACTTACATATGTATATATATACAAATATGAAAAAAAATCAATACATATTTATATGAACTAAAAAATTTACGAAATCAGAACATAAAATATTATTATTTAATAAAAAAAGTAAACACTAAAGACTAAAATTAAAAATAAATACAATAAAAAATATTAAATAAAATACTGCTGGTGATATGTAACATATTACTACGCTATTATACGAGAGTTGTAAGACAAATGCCAATAGTTATGCCAATGCCAAGAATACGCGAGAGAAAACCAAAACAATTTTAAATATTATAAAATATTTTACTTAAAAAAACTAAAATTAGATAATAACAAAATAAAAATGACAAGACAAGTATGTACTTGTATTTGATACAATAATTGCCAAAGGTGAAATTAAATAAAGTAGTTTAATAAATATTTAATATTTAGTATATGTATACATACATAAATACATAAATACGAATATATAAATAATTATTAATTTTATTGCATAACTAAAAATTATTCAAATACAAATAACTAACTTATACTAAAAATTAAAATTAAAAAAAATTAATTAAAATATTATTTAATTATTAATTAATACACTCGTAAACATAACTTTATTCCGAAATCCATTCGTAATTAAGCATAGAAAATTTAAAAAAAGGTTACTAACATTTTTATCAAATTTAAATATTGATACATAAAATAAATAAAAATATCTACTATTGCTTACTTATTGAAGAGCTAAGCATTTTTTTTATCAAATTACATCATAATTAAAATTAATATTATTTTTAATAATATTACAAATATATAATATCTATACTACATCCTATTTAATCAGCCCCAACAGTATATTGAGTAATCCATATTAAGTATGTAGTACTATACATATGTATATACAAGACTACTCGTACTAAAACTAAGGCTATGATAGCTAGAAGCTAATATTCTAACAAATTGTAATGAAATATTTACGAAATTTAGTAGTCATGTAATATAAATAGAAAACAAAAAAAAATAAACTATCAAATATATCTTATATAACTAAAACAGTCAAATATTACTAAATTAAAAAAAAAAAATAAAAATAATAATCACAGAATTAAAATTATAAATTTCTTTTTAATAGCCAAAAATAGTTTACCATTCTCTTTAAATACACCCAATAATTTAAATTATATATTTTGTATATAATCTATATATATATAAGGCTTTTTCTTGAATAACTGACGGATCAATCCAAAGCTCAAACCATTGATCGTATAGACCTGAAACTTGGCGGTGTGTTCTGCTTATGATATATACACCCGATAAGAAAGAATTTTTTGAGAAGTTGACACTGGATTGATCTTTTGGAAATCAAATACTATTTGTGACAGTTGCCATATCAATTTCTTAGCAAAAATGGTGTCAAGTAGCGAAGGCAAGTAAGTGAACAAGGAATGATGAACTTTCAGTATCAAAGCAGGGTTTGGTATATTTTTGATGCTGCTGATGGAACAGGCAAGACTTCTCTATGAAATTTAGCATGCATGTTATCTTAACTCCAAAAATTGAGAAAGCCTCTGTCATAAATGAAATATCTTTAAAATCATTCGAAGGGTTCGAATATCAATATAAATCTTTCGGATTAGAGGTAAATACCGACGATGTCATTCATTATCCGGAATAGTTTCTGAATACACCAAAGCCTACCGGTCTTCTAACTCACATATTATAATTAAGAGTACGAGCTCCAATTATTTTGCTCCGCTATATACATAAATCCACCGAAAATAAGCAGACACCAGATTACAGGTGAAACTTTTGAACCAACAACAAATAGCAGAGTGAAACCATTCGCAATTATACCAGACTAATATGGCCATTGTTATAAGTGAATAAAACCAATTATTTTCTGCTTCTAAACAGAACCTGCAAGGACGTAGATAAGTAGGAACCGGTGGAACATTACCCCTGCCACCCTCAGTGCCGTTCGTTTGAAAACATTTCCTACACATATTTGAATTGTTTGAGCACTAAGCCTACCTATTTGTCATACATTCTTTTATCTACCAAAATGGATCGAAGCACTCGCTCATTCATAAACACGCTCTTGTTTTTGGTCGACAGTGAGCAAAGTGATACCCCCTTTTTTCACAACAGTAAAAAGGTCTAAGAAATTTCTATTTTTATATGTGGTTGTTAGCGTGTATTAATGAAAATATCCTCATTTAGCACAACATAGTTTGAAAAAAAAAGCAAAGAAAAACACACCAGTAAATCGGTCGCAATCGACCCAATCACTCTATCGATCGTAAAATCCGATCGTGATCCACCTTTGCAGTCGATGGATCGCGAACGGATGCGAACCCATTCATTCAACTCGATCAATTGCGATTGACTCTCATACTTGTTGTTTGCCTGAAGCGATTGCGAACGAGCGAGGCAAAACAAAATGAACATTGCTTTGATCGAACTTCTTTGAAGGAAAAGAGCGAATGTTACATTTTCAACGAACGGTATCGAGTTTTTCCTTATTATGATATTTTATAATGTGAACGGTTCCGGGTTAAAATATATAAAAAAAATATTTGTTGTAGTTGCCGTCTCACATTTGACAGTTTTCTTCTATATCTCATGCGGACGGACCTCTACTGGCTAATTAGTTTTCAATGAATTGTCCTCTTTTTCCTCAACTCGCCATATTATTGTTCAAGAATATTCTACCTATACAAAAAAATACTATTAAAACGAAAATTGACTTACCATAAATACAACTAATATACCAAGGAAATTAAAGGTTTAAATAAATAATAAATATTCTAAATCAATTTTGTGAGAAGTAAATATGCATGTAGATATTTTTAAATACATATACCTATAATATATCATACATATTAGTATAATATAAAAAACAATTATAAAGACTAAAAAGTTTCCAAATTTTACTACGGTATACGATAGAGTGCTGCTTAATACTAAAATATTTAATCATATTTACTCAATTTTAAAAATAGAAAATATTGAATATTACTAGTATATATATAGGTATATTAACGCTTTGTAACCGCTGAAGCGATTTAGTATTTTTAGAAAAATAAAATAAAAACTACTACTATTTTTCATTGGTACATTTTTCAAAGCTGGTTTTGCGTGCATAGCTTTAGTGATTTTTCTTAGTAGAATAAGTATCAAGGGATTCATTGATTTTGTAAAATATCTACTATAACCGAGAGTACAAAATGTGAAAAACTACTACTAAAACAACAAAATCCAGTTGCTACTTGGAGTATAAATACTTATATACATACATAAATGTATACAAAAATAACAGAAAAAAAAGTGTAAAAGTTGAAAACTTTTTGTTTTTAACAGTCAAATTGAGACTTTAAAGTAGATATTATTCATACACATAGATTTAAGTTGAAAATTGTATACGTGTACAAGCAAATGAAATCTACTAAATATACGATAAAGGGTGATATTTGTAATTAAATAAAATAAAATGCTAAAAATACTGCTTTAGTGTTGTCAATTTTTCAAATTTTTTTTACCACTAAATAACGTAAACACCAATAAGAATTTTTTTCTAGATAATATTACAATACATATTCATTTATTAAACTAGTATACGCATATACATACATAGCATAATATACTATATATTATAGATAATATTATATATATGTAATAACTATAGTAGTTTTTAAACTAAAATTCCTAATAAAATATTACTACAATATTATGGTTAAAAGTTGACTAAATCGTATAAAAATAGCATTGAAAAAGCATTCTCAATACATGGAATATACATATAAATATATACACGTATATTAAAAAAATACAAATATTTAACGAAAATTATTTGTATTATAAATTTTGAAAATATTCTAAAATGATCAAATGATATACAAACATTTACACTATTAACCAACGCTGCAACGCAACGATAAATTTCATGTTAATCAACAAATTTCAATCGATTCGGTTGAAACATTTGCCAACGTTATCATTAAAACAGTTATCAAAATAAATTTTATTTCTATTAAGCCCCATACGAAGTGCTCTCGTTAATGTTAAATCGTTTACAGATAATGTTAAATGTTAACAGATAATGTTAAATGTTAACATAGAAGTGTACTGTTAATATCATAGTGAGCACTATTCAAAAATTAACATTAACGATGAGTTTGTGCGGTTTCAGCGTTAACAATTTAACATCATTTCGTCAGCATTTCTGCTATTAACAGTGTCGTTAGAGCCATTTATACTAATATAGAATTTATTAAAAATTATAATAAAAAAATCTAATTATAAAAACAAACCAACCAAAATTTAGCAAATCTCATTAGTATGAGTATGAAATACATTAAAAATATATAATAATCAATAAATAAATAGAAAATGCATAATAGTGAATATTTGAAAGTAAGCATAAATTTTGTTAACGTAATTAATATAAACCTAACCTTAAATAATTTTTTACTACAATATATTTCAACTATATAAATCAAATATGTATATTTATTGTTGTATACGAAATGCGAGCTAAATCAAAGTATAGTTAGTTATCTCGTAAATTACGCACTCCAATCAACAAACCAATCGTATCCATATCATGGCGTATTTGGTAAGTCTGTTGTTATACATATTTTCATATATATATATATATACATATAATTACATATAGTTATATTCAAAAAAATATCTAAATATGCCAGAAATAAACTACAGTAGTTGCATAAATAACTAATAAATAAAAGTAGCATAAAATTATTACAAATTTAAAATAACATTATCTACTAAAAAAAAAAAATTATTTAGAAATAATACATATACCCATGTAGGTTTGCAGTACTACATATGCACATACCATATATTACTCTAGGCTCCTACACACTTGTACATGCATTCTATGGAGGCGTTCCTAACGCGATAAATGCATTTTATACGGGCAACAAGCTGCATTTAGTTCCCTAAGTATACCTTACATTACGTAATTAAACAGACTGCTGCATGCCATGAAATAAGTTATCATATTTATACATATATGTACATATTAGTGGTAACCTAATGTGTTTCGCTACACCAAAACAAGTTTTGTAATGAAAAAAATGAAGAATCTTAGAAATCTTTTAAATTAACATATCAATATTCATTACATAAGTTTCGATTATTTTTTAGGTATTATCTGACAAAAATTTAGTTTCAACAAAACCAAAGCACTCCCGCGTGATTGAAAAAAAAAAACATTTTGAATTAACTCTATTTTGATTGACATATATATTTTAATATTTAATTTATGTTAATGAATAAATTTCAAACAGGTGGGAAATCTTTTCAATAATATTTTCGCATAAGGCATTTCTTAAATATATACAGCTTGCTGAATAATGCGTTATTTATCATCTTAACAATTTGATTGTATTCAACATTTTATAAAAGTGGCATCACTCAAAAAAAAAATTGTGTACTATAAGCCTTCATAATACCCTTTGATTAGGTATCCTCCGTACAACATATAAATTTATTTATTTATTACTAGATGTACCCTGCAACGCTTCGCGGTTGCATATACTCATTGAATGCATGAAAAATTAATCACGGGATATTTTTTTATCATAACTTTATTTGCTCAATAGAACTAGTTTTCCTGCCTATCAAAGTAAAAAGCCACCAATATACCGAATTTCAAATAAATCGGACAATAAATACTATTTCTTCGAATAGGTCAGTCTTTGGTTCATATCCCGATTTTTTTCCTTGTAAACCTTCCCAGGAACCATTAGAAACAATTTGACAAATTTTTTAAGTCACTCGGTGGGTAACTTTTGGAGATTTTTGGAGATTACTGATTTTTTTCCAAACGGACATGAGATTTTTATATATATTACACTTTTTTTATTTAACTAAAGTTTTCAAATAGGTGGCAACTTTTCACAAAAACTGTGAACCACTTATATTTGTAAAATACTTTATATCGATACCCAGGTATTCGGTCTTTGACATGCAACACTTATCCCGTTAACGTTTTTTGGTTCAATACATCATCTTTCTAAGGCCATCTAGTGCAAATCAATTGAATATAGCAAAAATAATGGATTTTTACTAGATCAAATAATAATTTAGACGCGTAATATTAATTTATTTATGATTATTGATCCTTTTAAATTTAAAAATTTTAACAGATGGCAACGCTGCTTAAAATATTTTCTCATTAAGCCTTTCCTTAATCACTTCATTTCGATACCCACATCGTAATAATTCCTTTAATTTTATCACTTCATTCAAATCTAAAATTCTAGAGATATGGTAACTCTGTCACATTTTAAACCTGAATCATTTTGGACCCACTTGAACACACATACAAAATACTCAAAACCATCATCGCAACTTATAGAAGAATTTTATATATAAACAACTTCAAAATAGGTGGCAACGCTGCCAATTTATAAATTTAATTATTCTCGAGTTCTTACGAATACACACATACAATTTTATCAAAATCGGTAGAAATGTTTAGAAGGAGTTTGGTCAAAAACACGCGCACAAAATATTTTTATAATAAATAGGGTTATCCATTTCGTGGGTTTGAGAATAAAATAATAATAACAATTTAATAATAATTTTTTGACAAAAAAAATCCTAGATACTCTCCAAATATAGCCATTTATCATGTACAAAAGTTGAATAATGATATTCACTCAGTTATGAGAAAAAAACACAAAAATCTGTTTTTTATTCAGCCTCGGGAACTACAGTCCTGTACTTTTGACACCACGAAGAGACCTATATACAAATACACCATTCTTTTGTTATGTGAGTGTTTGGTTCATAAATTAGTCCAAAAGACAGTTCAGAGCATAAATTCATATACTCGTATGTATATATTTGCACCGAAAATCCGCTAAATTGAATTTTGAATTTTGATGTGTTCATGAGGACGGCGTTTCTTTGATGCAAAGATTTACCTATACTGCTACGTAGGTGTAAATACCAACGTTTCTT